>VSMD01032320.1:0-90263 GCA_008750895.1 Mirza zaza | reverse complement strand
TTTCCTGTCTGATTGCTGTAGCCAGGACTTCCAGCACTATGTTGAATAGAAGTGGAGATAGTGGGCAGCCTTGTCTGGTTCCAGTTCTAAGTGGGAATGCTTTCAATTTTTCCCCATTCAGTATGATGTTGGCTATGGGTCTGTCATACATGGCTTGTATCATATTTAGGTATGTCCCTTCTATGCCTATTTTCTTAAGTGTTTGTATCATGAAAGGGTGTTGAATTTTGTCAAAAGCTTTTTCTGCATCTATTGAAAGAATCATGTGGTCTTTGTTTTTGCTTCTGTTTATGTGGTGAATTGCATTTATAGATTTACGTATGTTGAACCATCCCTGCATCCCTGGGATGAAACCCACTTGATCGTGATGGATTATTTTTTTGATAAGCATCTGGATTCGGTTAGCTAAGATTTTGTTGAAAATTTTTGCATCTATATTCATTAGAGATATTGGTCTGTAGTTTTCTTTTTTTGTTGCATCCTTTCCTGGTTTTGGTATTAGAGTAATATTCGCTTCATAAAAGGTGTCGGCGAGGTTTCCGTTCTTCTTGATGTTGTGGAATAGTTTCTGCAAGATAGGTACTAGTTCTTCTTTGTAAGTGTGGTAAAATTCGGGTGTGAAGCCATCTGGACCGGGACTTTTCTTTTTAGGGAGATTTTTAATTGCTGTTTCTATTTCAGCTGTTGTGATTGGTCTGTTCAGGGAATCTATTTCTTCCTGGTTGAGCCTAGGGAGGCTGTGTGTTTCTAGAAATTTGTCCATTTCCTCCATATTTTCCAATTTGTGTGAATAAAGATTTTTGTAGTACTCATAAATTATATCTTGTATCTCTTTGGGATCAGTTGTGATATCTCCTTTTTTGTTCCTGATGGAGCTTATTAGAGAAGAGAAATTTGAGATTTATATCAATCAAATAGGTGGCCCATGGCCCCTTACTATCCCTTAGATAGTAAGTACTAAAATTGAGAATATTTAAATTGTTCAAATTTGTTTTATTTAAATATCAAGAAATTCTCCAAATATGTTTGTCTATCTATATACCTATTATATGCGTAAGAGTGCAAAATAACCTAGAGCTTTCAATATATAATGCAGCTTATTTTTACTTTTTAATAAGAGTACTTTATTTTTTTCTCATAACATATCAAGCAAATCATACTTCTAATTATGAGTCTACTCATTTTATGGCTTAAAATTAGATATTCTTTTTTTCCTGAGTACTTTTTAAAGATTTGCATGACAGTGCATTAATTATTGAGAAAACAGATCATACTAGCTGGACATCTGCCATTTAAATTAAAGGCCAATAAAATAGTTGGATATATTTTCTGCTGAAAAACAGACAGATGGTCAGTTAATCACAGTGCCACATAAATTGAACATGAGACAGTATGAGTAATTATCAAATGTGTATTTTTATGTTAGCCAGAATCTAACTTAAGTATAAGAATGAAATTAATTTAGATTTCTATTTGTAGCCAAAAATATATGTTTTATATGGATAGGGTTTTTTATTTCTTAAGTGCACCAGTTAAAACCTATTTTATTTCTTCTTTTGTATGGCTTTTTACCACGTGATTCATTTTCTCTGCATTCAATTGTCTTTTTTCTGTCTAGAAAGGTTTGTATTTTTATTCTAAAATATATCTTTATTATTATTACTTTATGAATTCTGTATTTTACATAGTATTCATTAGATCTGTACCAGGGACAATAATAAAAAGAGTTTGTGTAATCTTCGTTCTCCCTTTTTCTGCCCCATTACTTATGTTTTAAACCAATAGTGTTACTTTTTCATGTTACCTTAATAAAATCCTTTAAATTAAAGCTCTTAAAAGACAATCAATCCATGAGTTTATTCTACTTTTACCTTCTCTCCTTCTCATTTAATTTACATTTTTTATTATTGCTCTTATCCTAAAATTTGTATTCTAAAACAAATGTTTTAAAAATATGAAGTTAAATACATGTACTGCAGTTGTACTTGCTGGTATAAATCTCTGTCTCAGACTTTCTTTCCTTGAATGTCTACTAGGTTTGGCTCCGTTGTCTTCTTTCATGGAATTTTATTACAGAAAAGTTAATGACAGGCTAGTTATCTGTCTATTAGTGAGGACCTTCTTTAAAAATAATTTATTGCTCAAAAGATTAATGTTCAAAATTAAGAAATTATTAATCTTGTCTTACTCTTAACTATTTTAATATAGTTTTTTGGAACATGCCAGACACTTGAATATGTATTTTCAAGGTTTTTTTCCAGAAAATTTTGTTTGAATTATATCTTAAAATACATGTTTAGGTCCAATGTCTTATTTTTCTTCTTTTGACACTTCAAATAATTATTCGATGGATTTTTTGGTAAATTATTCCTATCATTTTCTTCCTAATACCTTTTATCTTTCTATTTCTGTTTACATTTTGCTTGTTTAAATGATTGTTTTCATTCTTTTCTGTATATATTGCATTATAGCTTCCTACACTGATTGTTCTCTATTCTTTCCTCCTAATTTAGCCTTTTTATTTCCCGAAAGCCTCCTCCGCCAAATCTATCATTCTTTGTTTTATTTCTTACTCTATTTACTCGTTATCACCTTTTCCTGTCTGATCATCTCTTCCTTGAATTCCACTTTCATTTATTATCTTTTTTTTGTTGTTTTAGGTTTTTACCTTTTTTTAACTCAAGATTTTCTATGCCATTAGAGTTCATTGTTGGAAAGGAACCCACTATAATTTCTCCTGTGCCTTGGAGTATAAAGCAAGCTGAGACATTGTATCATCATAAGAAAATTTTCCATCACCAGAAAACTTTCACCAATTTGCTTATTTTCTTTGCTTGTTGAACACTCTTTTAAGTTTTTGGTATTCAAAACTTTCTGTTTACTTAGCTCTCTATTTTTCTTCCCATTTTATTGCAGCATTTGGCCTTTAATAAAAGATATGGTCTAGATAATAGAAAAGTTTCTCCTCAGAAACAACTCCTCCACCATTTTGGGTTAGATAAGTATCTTCCTAGGACTACTTCTGGTGTCTCCTTTTTCAGTCCTACTATAGATAGAAATTGTTGTAATTGAATGATTGTTTTGACATACTTTTTAGGGTTATCCACTGTTACATGTTTGTGTACTTTCCCCTTTACATTAGTAACTCGTATAACATTTGAAATTATTAGTGAGGTCAGTCTTCTTACTATGCCTTATTAACATATGGGCAAGCTGAAGGTGAGGGTAGTTTTTTTTTTATTTGACTAGTTAGTAATTGGTAGAATTGGAATATGAAGTCAGGCATACTGGTTCTGACTGCTTTGCTTTGCTTGTCTGTACTAGGACAATTCTGATATCCCTTGTCTCAGGTTAGCCTTATAGATTTTATATTGTAAGTGCAAGCAAATCAATAAAATAAGGGTAGAATAATAAAATTTATTCAAAATTAACACCCTATTTAATCAACCAGGTTTTAGGAGAAGAGTAGACAAAAGTGAAAGTAAAAAATCTCTGAGGGAGTTACAGGATGGAGAAATAGGCAGAGAAATCCCTAGGGGGAATTCTGCTCCCAGACACTGTGGAGACAATACTCTCAAGTTTCTCTGAGTGTACTTTCTCTACAAACTTGGAGAGACAGGGACAAGATTTGTGGTAATATTCAGGAAATTAGAGAGAATATTTGAGTATTTAGGGCATGTTGGTATAAAAGATTACTATCCAGAATTGGTCAAATCTTTCAAAACTCTTCCCAGCAGAAACAATGAAAGTGAGAAGAAAATAAAATAGCATCTTTTATCTGCCAAAAAAAAAATTCATTAACAAAATAAGATTTAATACTAAAATTCAAACTCATACTTAAACATAAAAATACATAAATATGATGAATAAATAGTGAGAATTTTTTACCAGAAATTCCATACTAAAATGGTAAAAAAAAGTACTTCAATGGAAGAAAGATGACAAAAGAAGGAAACATGGAAATGAAAGAAGAAAAGAACTGCAATGAAAATGTAAGGTTGTGGATAATATAGTTGAATATTGACTATACAAAACAGGTAAATTGATACCTTGGAGTCTTAAAAATACATTTTGAATATAGTTGATTTAAAATACATGAAATAATAATTTTATAATTATGCAAAATTGCTGAAATGGTAAAAGGCAAAATTCACATTTGAAAATAATAAATAAATAATAATAAATAAATAATAAATTCAAAAAAGATATTATAATCTTAAGACTAACTGCATAAATAATAACAATGACTAATTAGTTAATATTAAGAAAATGGAATAATAAATTTTATCTAGTTAAAATAAAATAAAAAGAAAGTAAATAAAATAGGTTAAAGAGAAAATAGGAGAAATGAAAAGTTATATGGCAGAAATAATTTCAAATATGTCAGTCATCACATTAAATGTAAATGAATAATATACTTTGGTTAACCTCTTTCCGTGCTCAGCGCAGCCATGACCCGCAGTCCCAAGAAGAATCTGAAGCGTGTAGCAGCTCCAAAGCATTGGATGCTGGATAAGCTGACTGGTGTGTTTGCTCCTCATCCATCCACTGGTCCCCACAAGCTGAGAGAGTGTCTCCCATTCATCATTTTCCTAAGAAACAGGCTTAAGTATGCCCTGACAGGAGATGAAGTGAAGAAGATCTGCATGCAGCGCTTCATTAAAATTGATGACAAGGTCCGAACTGATATAACCTACCCTGCTGGATTTATGGATGTCATCAGCATTGACAAGACTGGAGAGAATTTCCGTCTGATTTATGACACCAAGGGTCGCTTTGCTGTTCATCGTATCACACCTGAGGAGGCCAAGTACAAGTTGTGCAAAGTGAGAAAAATCTTTGTGGGCACAAAGGGAATCCCTCATCTGGTGACTCATGATGCTCGCACCATCCGCTATTCTGATCTACTCATCAAAGTGAATGGCACCATTCAGATTGATTTGGAGACTGGCAAGATTACTGATTTCATCAAGTTTGACACTGGTAACCTGTGTATGGTGACTGGAGGTGCTAACCTGGGAAGAATTGGTGTGATCACCAACAGAGAAAGATATCCTGGGTCTTTTGATGTGGTTCACGTGAAAGATGCCAATGGCAACAGCTTTGCCACTCGCCTCTCCAACATTTTCGTTATTGGCAAAGGCAATAAACCATGGATTTCTCTTCCTCGAGGAAAAGGTATCCGCCTCACCATTGCTGAAGAGAGGGATAAGAGACTGGCAGCCAAACAGAGCAGTGGGTGAAATGGTCTCCATGTAACATAATAACATGTTAAAAAGTTATTTGTACTTAATTAAATATATTACAGTGTGAAAAAAATACTTTAGTTAAAAGAGAAGAATTTAAATATAAAAATTCTATTCTGCTTTCCCAGATGTAAACTTTAAATAATAACACATCAAATTTGAAAATAAAATGGAGAAAATAACATACACTGCAAATATTAACAAATATGTTGATGCAGCCGTGCAAATGTGAGACAAAGCAGACAAAGATAAAAAGCAATGTCCTGGTGGTACATTTTATTATAACAAAGAGAGCAGTAAGCAGAAATGTTTTACAATGCTAACTGAGTAACACACTATATAGCTTCCAAAGTATGTAAAGCAAAACTGAATGGGAATAAAATGAAAAAAAAAAAAAAACTCGAAATTAAGAGAGTTCTTAACATTGCTTTCCTGAGAGCTAGTAGAATAAGCACCAAGAGAATATATATGTAGAACAAACTGAAAACACAAAGAGAAACTTGATGTATATATAAACATTGTGCCCAATAACAACAAAATATACTTTATATGTCAATGAACATTTATCACACTTGACTTTTAAATATGGGCCAGCAATTTTATAGATTTAGAAATTAAGCAATGTATATCTAAAGCATCCATAGGTCAAAAGACAATGCGACAGACCTTAAGACATATTTTTCTCTAAATGATGAAGATACAGCATATCATATCCTATTGGAAATAGCTAAAGCAGTGCTTGTGGGGAAATGCATAGCCTTAAATAACTATTCTAAATAAAAAGAAAATCAAGTAATTATTTAATAATCTAACATTTAATCTCAAAAATGTGGAAAACAAATAGTTTTCACTCAAGGTGTATAAGAAAGTAAATAAAAATCAATGAAATAGAAAAAATATACAATATCATAAAACAAAGGCAAAAATTGCTTCTTTGAAAACAGTAAAATAAATGATTAAGCTCCTAGAAAAATTGTTCAAACAGTAAAGAAATAAAAAATACCAAGCTACTAATATCAGAAACTGACCAGAAGACATACTAAAGATCCTCAGTACAATTCAGATGTTACAAAAATTATTAAATATCCTACAGTAATAAATTTGTCAATTAATATGAAATTATCAGTTTAATCATAAAACTTACCATTTTTCACAAAAAGATCTAGAATATATAATCAGCCCTTCATATATTAGAATAACTGAATCTGTTATGTAAAAATTCCACCAATGAAAACTAGAAGTCCAGATGTGTTCATGAGTAACTCTTTTTCGAATATGTAAGAAGGATATGAAACCACTGTGTAATATTAGGTCATTAAATATGAAATGTCTGATTTATAATCAAAAGTTTAGTTTACTATATTTCAAACAGGAAGCAGTACAATTAATCAAAGTATGTGCCTAAACTATTGACACAGTTTTGCCATTTTAACAGTAGCTTGTTTATGCCAGCAGTGAAGAAGCCTGGAGAACCAGTGGCAATGAAATAGTGAAAGGCGTTTTCCACAACTTGTTGAGAATTTAATATTTTTGCTTGTAAGAAGTGGCACAAAGTCTGGAAGAAATGGTAGTCAGTTAGTGCAAGGTCTGGTGAATACGGTGGATGACAGACAGTTTCCAAGTTCAGCTTCTATAGTTTGAGCAGTGCTGTTTGTGTGACATGTGGTGGAGGATTACCTTGCAAGAGGATAGGTCTGTGTCTATGGACCCATTTTGGCTGCTTTGATGACAAGCATCTTCATCATTTCATCCATTTGGTTGCAGTAGACATCTACTGTAATTGATTGACCAGTTTTCATGAAGTTGTATAGGATAATACCAGCTCTGGATCACCAAACAGACGTCATTAGCATTTTCAATGAATATTTGGTTTGGGACTGCATTTTGGTACTTCATCTTTACCCAACTGTTGTGATGAACACTTGTGATTGTCAAAAAGATCCATTTTTCATCATAGTTAACAGTACAATGCAGAAATGGTACACCTTTATGTCATGACAGCAAAGAAAAGCAACCTTCCAGATAATTTCTCTTCTGATGATCATTTAATTTATGCAGTGCCCATCTATCCAGTTTCTTTACCTTGCACATTTGTTTCAAATGGTGCAGTATCATTGGAATAATAATGTGAAACCTTGCTGCTAATTCACGTGTAAATTGAGATGGATTCATTTCCACTACAGGTTTCAACTGTATTATGAGTTCATCATTATCCACCTTGGTTTCAAGTCACCCACTTGGGCCATTTTCAAGATTAAAATCACCAGAATGGAACTTCTGAAACCACCCATGTACTGTGCATTTATTAGTCACAGAATATCAACTTTGTTGATATTCTGAGCTGCTTGTACCATACTGCATTGGTTCCATGACAGAACTCATATTCAAAACTAAAACAAATTTTTGTTTATTCATGGTTTCACAAAAATTGTTTTAAAGAAAAAAATGTGAAAGATAATCACAAGCCAAAACATGAGTTTGAAAGAATGAGGATGTACCTTCACAATAATAACAAGCAAACAAACAAAAAAGAAGTGTCACAGTGACAGAGATATCAACGTTCAAACTTAGTACTTAAGGAAATTGGGCATCCAATACAAATTCCTCTAAAGAATAGCAAAGTAGAAAATTCTATACAACTTATTTTATAAGGCCAACATGGGCTTAGTACCAAAATCTGATGATGAGGACATTATAAAGAAGAAATATGGCACCAATCTCTTATAAATAAAGCTTCACAAATCTTAAATCAAATAATAGTAAGTCAAATTAAGCAATTAAAAAAAAATTAACAAAAGTGGTTTATTCTGGAAATACAAGAGTGGTTAAACTCACTACCTTAACAGAAAGGGTTGGAAAATCATATCACCATGTTGTTAGATGCAGAAAATATTTCATTAACTCCCATAGCATTACATGATAAAATGGATAGCAAGTCAGGAATGGAAGGCAACTTCTTTACTCCGATAAAGAGTATCTACAAAAGTCTTTCATCAAACATATGCATAGAGAATTGCTGGAAGTTTCTACTCTGAGAACATGAATGACTCAAGGATGCCAATATCACACAGTAATAAATAATATTGTAATGCAAGTGCTAGTCAGCACAATCAGACAAAGGAAGAGAAGGTTTAAAATTTTTTTGAAGGGATAAAGAAGGAAAAGGAAGGAAAAACACTGTCACTATTCACAGATTGTATGATTTTACACATGTAAATAGATGCACCAAAAATATGTACAAGAATGTCCATAACTACATTAGTCATAATAGCTTAACCACTTCGGTACCAACATCGACTATAGTTGATAGCCACAGATGTACGTGCACAGCGACTTTAGCTGACAGCCCTGATATGAAGGTGCACAGCTGAGCATCAACTTTAGCCGACAGCCGTGATAAGACTTTTCTAAATTTTCATTTATCAAAATAAAATTGTGAACATTTAAAAATAACGTAATGAAAACATATATGTATATGTTACCTATTCTTATTTACATTACAAGTAAAGCTGCCTTTAAAGTAAAACAAGCTTTCAGTGCTTTAAAGCTTCCTCATCACACAAAAGCAAAACGGATTTGTTGTCACAAACTATCCTGCAGACTATGAGTGCTGACTGTGGGCAAGGTTTCACGGCCGGTGAACGTGGTACTGAAGTGGTTAAGAAACCATGTGCCTATATTCACATAATGGAATATAATACAAAACTGAGAATTTTAAAAACTGTAATTACACACACAACATGCATAAACTTTACAAAGAAAATCTTCGGCAAATGAAGTCAGACACAATAACCAATGTGTTGTCTAATTTCATTTATATATAGCTAAAAACCAAACTACTTACTGTTTGATAGTAAAGTTAGGAAAGCGATTACTATTGCCACGGGAAATGCCTGGGAAGGGGCACATCATAGATTTCCAGAGTGTTCGTGTTTTCTTTCTTGTTCTGTGGACTGGATATGAGCAGGTTCACTTCATAAAAATTCATCCTCTTGTGCACTGTTGCTCTCTGCACATTTCTATATTTAGGCTATAAATTAATAAAACAATTAATGGAATTAGTATTTGATAATTAAATAATTCCATTGATGTAAAAGAAATAAAAATGGCTTCTCATGTCTATATTATAATTTTCTGGAAATAAAAACTAAGCTATTAGAGAAAATAATCAATAACATAAAATGCTAGAAGAAAGCACACAACAAATTTGTATTTGATGTGATCTCATACCTAGAAAACAGAAAATTCACTGGAAAAACTATTAATACTAATAAAAGTCAAGCAGTAATGAGGCCGAGGACAAAATTGGCACATAGTAATTAAGAGCATTTCTACATAAAAATTAAACAGTAAAAAATGTAATGAAGGAAGAGGTTCTATTTATAATAGCAGTACAAAATCTATAGTATTTAAGAATACATTTAAGAATAATTGGGCAGAATATATTTATGAATAAAATAAGACTCCATGTGTTTATGTGCGCTATTGTTGACCATCATGAATATTTTCATTGCCCAGAGATTGTATTTAGATAATTTTCTTTAATGTGGATCATTCACATCAAAGCTTTGAGGTTATCTTATTGACTCCTTGTCCTTTAGGATATTGCTCAGCCTTTATCTCCTGACAGTATAAACTGAGTGTTCAGGGATTACAAATTAGTTCTTGAGTCACACTTAACAAAACATTAGCAATGCTAACTTGCTACAAGAAACGTCATGCCAAAGCCAAATATGAATGATTTCCACTGTGTTTATTATCACCCTGCTCCCATTCATTAGCAGAGGTAATTAAGAGTTGGCCAAAAAGGCAAAACATTCATTAACAGCCTTTTATTATTCTTGTGCTCTCTCTCTTTATAGAGTCTAATGTGGAAGTTCTGTCAGTTTTTCACATTATTTTGTCTTTGTTAATTAAACTTCCAGTTTAATTCATTTCCCCTTCCTCTGGGATAAAAGGAAAGTAAACCAGATATAGCTAGGACAGAAGTAATTGAGGCACCAGAATACTAGAATGTTGGCTTCTTTTAAGAAAAAGTTAGTGGAATGAAGTTAACTCTCCATTCAGAGAGGTAGAGTATGTGATAAAACATCTGTTATTACTGTTTTTAAAGTGAACAAGTATTCAAACTTGCCTTTTATTCATGAATGCCTCTTTCCGTAGTATACAAATAAAATGGCATTTGAATCATTAAATATAACCCCATTAATATGTAAGTAATGCTGGTCACTTACAGATAACAAAGGGTCTAAATGTTGCAGGTGATGAAAATTGTCAACCGTGATGAAAAATAGCTTTTTTACTTATTAGGGAAAACAGGAGCTTTAAAAAACCACGATGATAAATTTAAAAGACTTTATTCAACTGTTACAAATGTTATAAAGTTGATTTCAAGTAAGGACATAAATTTACATGCAGAATTTTTGAAATTAAGATATCTGTTCAACTTTGTGAATATGACAAATGTAACGATACAGGTAAATTGTTCAGCACATTGCCTGATGTATAAAGTACTCTATAATAGTGAATTTTGGGTGTTATTATCAATATTAATATATTTAGTTTGTCAGAAATATTTACATACTTTACAATTTAATTTATATATAATATAGTGATAGTGTTCCAATGTAAGTCAAAGATAGCCAAGGGATATGAGAATAAGGTGAGATTTAGATAACAGAAAATATCTTCTTAGAAAAACAAATTCTGTGTTTAAAAAAATAAATCATAAATACATTTTAACAAAAAATTGATTTATAAATTTAATAGTAACTATGGAGTATGAAGATAATTATAGAGGGTACATTTCTACTTCGTGTGTTTTTAAAAATGTACACAGATAATGGGATTAGCTATTAAGGATTGTTTGCATTAAGCATTGTTGAAAAGCACAGACTCCAGTGGAAAGAAGACATAGGAACAACAAGATATTTTGCTATGAATTTCTGTGACTTATATGAGTAAGTTTGCAATCTTAACTTCAACTTTTTTACCATCTGTATGTTTTAAATTGTTCATTCTTTTATAAGAAATCTTAAACATAATTTCCATGGGAGTGGGAGACATAAAATTTATTATATACAAGGAGACTTCAAAAAGGTTTTGGAAAAATTGAATTAAAAGATAAAATTTAA
The DNA here is from genome assembly GCA_008750895.1 of Mirza zaza. Classification (NCBI taxonomy): domain Eukaryota; kingdom Metazoa; phylum Chordata; class Mammalia; order Primates; family Cheirogaleidae; genus Mirza; species Mirza zaza. Next base: position 78,883 of record VSMD01032320.1, on the reverse strand, counting down.
AAACTATAAACTTTATTTCTTACCATGAGCTCCATCAAATTTAAGACATTCCTGCAAATGATGATACCAGCCATTTGGTTTGTCTCTAAAGAACTGAGGGTCCTGGGAATTTAAGCATGCCCATGCAGTCTTTTTCACATTATTAACTGAAGAAAAATGGGTGCCCTTTAAAGATTTCTTAGGAAACAAAAAGAAGAAGCCATATCAGAACAGTTAGGTGAATGCCTATTCATTTCCCATTGAAACAACTGCAAAATTGCCCTTGTTTGCTGAGAGGAATGAGCAGGAGTGTTGTGGTGGAGTAGAATTCTCTGGTTAAATTTCCAAGGTGTATTTCTGCTAAACATTTGGCTAACTTTCTCAGAAAACTCACATAGCAAGAAGATGTTATTGCTCTTTGGCCCCCCAGAAAGTCAAAAAGCAAAATGCCTTGAGTATTCCAAAAAATAGTTGTCATGACCTCTTCTCTTAATTGGTCCATTTTTGCTTTGACTGGACAAATTCCACCTCTTGGTAGTCATTACTTTGGTTATGCTTTGTTGCAGGATAGTACTGGTAAAGCCATGTTCCATCTACTGTTACAATTCTGTGAAGAAATCTTTACAATCTTGATCTCATTTCTTTAAATATACATTGAAAGCTCTAGATTTGTTTGTAGCTGATCTGTGTGCAATGGTTTTGACACTCATTGAATGGAAACTTTGTTCAACTTAGATTTTTCAGTTAAAATTGTACAAGTGGAATCAATAGAGATCTCTACAGTGTTGGCTTTGTTTCTGCTGTCAATTGTCAGTCTTCTTCAAGTAGGGTACAGACAAGATTAATTTTCTCCTCACAAATTGGTGTTGGTGGTCTGCTGCTCAGGTCTTGATCTTTAACATCATCTTCTCTTCTTAAAATGAGTTATTTATTTGTTAACTGATGATGTGGGGTGGAGGAGCATAGTTCCCATAACCTTTTTGTAAAGCAGCCACCATTTCATCATTCCTCTGCCCAAGTTTCACCATAAATTTGATGTTTGCCCTTGCTTCAATTTGAGCAGAATTCATTTTGCTCTGATAGAGGCTCTTTTCCTTTTGATGCTTTATCCTACTTAGTGCCTCAAACATAGATCCTGTTCAGACATGTTGTAACAAGTTAGTATGAGTTTATTTTGGTGCAAAATTTTTTTTGAAATCCATGCACAGTTTTTTCATAATATACATTTTCCATGAATCTTTCCAAGACCCTTATTATAATTTGTAATTTCTGCTAAATTGCTTAAGTTTTCACAATTTATATTGCCTAGTTTACTCTATATATTACTACCAGAAAAATGGCATAAGTTTGAGAGAGGAAAGGCTAGGTAGAGATAATATCACCTTTGAAAGTGGCACACTCCTTTCAAAAGAAAGTCAAAAGTCCCTACAATAATAGTCATGATTTTCAAAGCTCCTATCCAAACCTACTTATGTAGCTTCTTGCATTATAACATAAAAATCATTTTAGCATCAGTGTAATTTCACTATTAACATTTTTATCAAAAATAGTGAATAGAAAAATTAAAAAAAGCAAGAGAAAGCAAAGAGAGAAAAAAGTCATCAGGATAACTATGTTAAACTGGTAGTTCTTATTTGATAGATTGGTCATTTTTAATTCATAATTTTGTGAACCACATAGAGTTCTCAGATATTGTTTACTATAAACAAATGTATTAACTGGATGGACACAAAGTTATAGACTTGATGTAGTTTCCTGGGTTATCAGATCAAACATGGAACATTCATTCCAAAGAAACATTTATTTTAAATTATTTTATTTCTTTCTACAAGAAACTTTTGTACACAATTTATAGTTTTTAGCACTGGTATATCTTACATTACAAGCTTAATTTGGCATGCTTGTGCTTGATTTCTAATGGAAATTCTAATAGAATCTAATAGAAGCATGATGTAGTAGAAAAGGTACCAGGGAAGAGGCAGGAAGTAGAAAACTTTTTCAATCCTATCTCCACCATTGACTAACTGTTAGCTTTGAGGAACTCACATAACATTTCTTGGCTTCAGTTTTTCCAAAAATTTTAAATTAGCAGTGCCTTGGTCCATTTACATTTTTATAAAACAGTACCTGAGTCTGGGTAATTTATAAAGAAAAGAAGATTATTAGGTTCATGATTCTGTAGAATGTACAAGAAGTATGATGGAATCAGCATAATTTGAGTGAGAAATTCAGGGACTTTATACTCATGGCAGAAGGTGAAAGGGAGCAGTCATCACATGGTGAAAGGAAGGAAGCAATAGAGGAGGAAGATGCCAGGCTCTTGTTAACAACCAGATCTCTCAGAAGCTTACTCATTACTACTAGAATTGCACTAAGCTGTTGGCTGCAATTGAGGGATTTGAGAGATCCTTCCCATGGGGGATCTGCTCCCATGGTCCAAACACCTTCCACTAGACCCCACCTCCAACAATGGGCAAATATTCAAACTATATAAAGCAGTTAATTTTAAGTATGTGTTTTCAAATTCAATTCTGTGAAGCCAATGCAGCACAGGCTTGAGTATATCTAAACATCACTAGGAGAGCTTGTTAAAAATGTGGATTCCTGGAGCTCTTTTTACCATGCCTAACATTCTGACTAAATAATTCTGAAAAGATGCAAAGCTGTATGAATTTTAAATAAGAAACCCTGGGCATCCAGCAGCAGGCTGTTCATCTATAATACTGAGAAATAACTTCTAAGGTTTTGTCTGAATGCCTCAAAAGTAATGTTGAGTGATGTGATTCCAGGGTTCTCAAACTTCCCTTTTGTCTTACATACCAATAAGTATTTTCCTAAATATAAAACATGAACTGATCTTTAAACCTGAAGTTTAATACCCCTCTCAGACAAAAAAGAAAAAAAAATCAGTTATCCAAATGATTATTTAATGTAAATTCATAATTCCCTTTCATTGTTTGGATTACTAATCCGGAATGTGGCAAAAAGAAGATGAACTTAATTGCAAGTATGTGTGTTTGAAGTATAATCATAAGAAGGATTGCTTCATTTATATAGTGACTCACAAGCAAAAAAAAAAAAAAAAAAAAAAGGAAGAAAAAAATGACTATAAATAAAAAGAGAAGAGCACATTTTATATAATAAAATCCTCTGAAAATAGAAAAATATGTTAATTTTTTGTTGTTTTCTTAAAGAAAAAAGAAACAAATAAGACTAATAAGTTAGCATTTGATCTAAACATACAACACACAAAACACAATTTCTTTCACAAACTCATTAGATGCTGGGAAGTAGAAAGGCAACTGGGTATGCAGGTAACAAATATGTGCATTACTACTGGGTGATAATGATGTGTCAATGTAAGTTCATCCATTCTAACAAATATATTTCTTTTGCGGGTCTTATGGGGATGTCATAAGGGGGGAGGCTAAGCATGTATGGGAGTATGAGATATCTCTGTACCTTGCTCTAGATAGTGCTGTGTACCTAATCTGCTTTAAAATAGAAAGTTCATTAAAAGTGTGTATATTTGTTAAAAGCTGCCACAGATATTAAATTAGGAATCAAATAAAGTTAAAGAGTTACTTATAATTAGGTTCATTTTAAAATTAAATTACTTAGGACTAGTACAACTTATTTTCTACAACTGTACATAGAGAAAATGATGATGAACTTTCCAGTTAATTACTTGAGTAACTTAGTCAAAACAGGTTTGAGAATAGTTGCAGTATTCACCTTTTTACTTTAAATGATTAAATCTAGTGATATTAGAATATGTCCTTTTGTAATACCTAAATCATATCAAACTAAAACATTGTATTTCACCACCTACTCTCCTTCCCCTATTCTGCTCACTTTTCATTCATAGAGATGTATAGCTAGCTAGATAGATATAGATATAGAAATACATATAGATTTTTATCATTCATATATAAATATACACTTTAATTATAATTGTGTTTCCCTTTATGTATGTATATGTACATATAAAATCATGTGTACATGTTCGTCTGTGACATTTTTTATTACCTATAAATCTGTGCCACTCTATATTTTATTAAATAGCTATATAATATCCCATAGCATGCATTAAAATTAAGCCAAATGAGAACCATGTGTCTTTTTGTTCAGTATTTTTGTCACATATAGATTTTGTCACAATACTTTTATCACTCATGCTAAGAGTGTCTTTTGGTTGAAATCCATCTTGATATAAGGGGTTATTACTTTCCTCCCTATATGCTCAATAGAAAATAACTATACTTCTGAGGGTTTTTTAGACACATATATTTAAGATAAATTTTTGTTATTTCTTCATCTTCAATTTGCCTTTATCGTATTCAAACAAAATGATATAGTTTAAAACAATAATTCAAAAATCTCTACTTTATACTTAGCATTGAAAAGTAGAAATCAGTATATGTTTGATGATTTCCCTAGCTAAAGTTTATTTTTTTTGCATTAATTGCATTATTACAATTTATGCTCTAGATCCAAAAAGCATGACATCCATGATTAAATTAGGGTAGTAAAAACAGAAAAAAATCAAATAATTGTAGCTAAAATTAAAAAACAAAGTTAAATTACCTTATTAATTCTTTCAAACTTATACAATTTGATTTGTATTTTCAGATAAAAGTATACTTTATTTGACTATTATATAGTGATAAAATAGTTCACTGCATTTTAAGAGCTAAATATCTGCCTCATATTTTAAATTAGTTTTACTAAATTTAATTTATTATTTTGCTTATACTGTCATTTCATTATTATTAGATTTAGAATATCAATTTCTAAATCATAGAACTATCACATATCTTATTCAATTTCAATTTTGAGAGTTCTTAGTTTTTCTGTTAATTTTTTGAAATATTTAAAATTATTTCCCACACAAGAGGATTGATGTATTTTTACAGAACATAATTATCAGCTATTATGCTGACATTATTTTGTTTTAAATCTTCTTACAGGGATGTAAAAATACACTAAAATTAGTAATCAATTGAAATGTTGAAATTTTGAGCCTGATGTCAACACATGACTAATGCTTTCAAACATACAAAATGTTTCTTTTTCTTATTTTAAGAAAGAAAATAAAATGTTTATTTTCTTATTTTACTAAGGACACAACATTCTGGTTTCTTCTGGTTGATTTTTGAAGGAATTCTCTCCTCTCCCATTTTACTGACCAAGAATAAAGAGAACATAATATATGAGATTATATTTTAGAAAAATAAAAACTAAACCTAATACTAAGCCCATTAATTTTCAGTAGCCTGATTTAACAATAAATGTGATGTGACTGTGAAATTCTTAGTGGGCTCTAATATAACACCCAATTTTCTCATTGTATACAGTCTTTTAAGGTTTGGCCTAGTAGGCATTTATTGAGTAGTTTCTGCCTAATTCAGAATGATTCAGATGTGTTTTTCAGCAGCTTACTGTGCCGTGGGAAGCACTAGGAAGAAACATTAGTTTGAAATGATGGAATGGCCATTGCAACCATCAAGAAAGTGGAGTCGGACATATTCCAGGCTCTGAAATCAAGAGACAAATCAGTAGATTATGAAAGTATAATCAGAAACATGGACATGATGATTGTTGTCAACACAGATACAGTGAATGGAGATAAACAGTATTTTAGCCTTAGATATTTATAACTTTTGTTTATATATAAAATATTTATATATCATACTATAAAGTACTTCAGTTTTAATGTTTTTAGAGTGCTTTCTTTGTAAATCAATAATAAAAGATTACATAATAGATGTATTTTAATTTCTATAACGTCTGCAACAGAGTAAGGAAACTATCAGTTACTTTGAATTTCCAAAAGACGGCTGATTGAGGAAAACTATATGAAGATATCTCAAAATATTGCAGGAGAAACAGTAAATTTACCAATATCTAAGATACACAAGGTAGCCATTCAATTCATTTTATTTAGGGTAAGAGTAGCCTACATTCAAATAGTTTATTTTCCAATACTACTAATTATGTGATAATGTCAAATATCAAAGAACTACACTTACAGATTTCAAGACAGTCAAAGTACTTCATACAGCAGCTTCCTAGGCAATATGCAATCTGGATAAAACTATTGAAGAGTTTTGCCTCAGCAAAAGTTATTACATCTCAGGGATAGAAATTGTATGACTAGATTTACATCTCCATTGACCTGGATAGCAGGAACACCAGATGTTCTCTCTGTTGGGGGAAAAATTATTCCATCAGTAGCTCTAATTCTTATTTTATTTCAGGACTAAGAAACATGAATAACACATCAGTATTAACCTTTTGCATTTGTTTTATCAGATACTATCTTAGTATCTTCCTGGAAAAATATTTTTAATATGTTAAGCTATGCTACAGAGTAACTCAGAGTTTTCTATAACTTTGGAGTAACTAAATAAACCAAACTTGAAGAGATAGCAAATGCTGCATTTCAGCAACATGATAAATAACGAATAGGTTATTAAAACACTACTGATCACATCTCTTCATCTGGCTCTATAACACAAGAGCAAAGGGACACATAATGCTAACGAATTATAGGAAATTTAAAACTCCTAAAAGGAAATAGAGTGTATAAATGAGCCCAGTATTATAAATCTGCAGCCATGTGGGAAATCACTGAGACAAGTTGTTTAGAGAGATTTAAAGGGGACTTGCAAGTTCCTTGTGAGGAGCTAGAGTAAATCATCAATTTGATCAATGGTATCACAAAAAGTAACCCCAGTCCTCAGCTTCAGCTCATCACCTGATCACTGGAAAACAGAAAAGGGAAGATGTTATCCCCTAGTCAATTGCAAATGAAAACAATTAAAAGTAAGAAGACAATGAATTCTTGAAAGCTTCATATTTAATTCAAAACTAAATTTATTGATTTTTTTCAGTAAGTTCTTTAAAATCTCTAATCTATTCTTCATGGGACCCATGAGAGATATTATTTTGACATAAAGGTATTTCCCATGCAATTTGCTTTAATCTCTTATTTAAATTCAAAATACAAAGTAAAATACAGCAGATGTAAACATCTAAAATAGCATAATAACAAATACTTTAAATGGCAAAGGATTGATCAAAAAAATTCAGTCTCATCAAGTTTTAGTTTTGCTTTAAAGTTTAATCGGTAGAAAGCATGGGTTCAAAGACACTTAATTGTCAGGAGCTTTTTTTAAATAGGTCTCAATTACAAATGGCAGGGGAAACGATGGTGTGTGAATAAAATTAAATGCATTTTGAGCAGAAAGATAAAACAACATGATTATCTTTGAAATGTTTGAGAAAATAGTGACAGAATTTATGAGTAAGATATATTTCAATTTTATAAACAACAAATGTGCATCCATATAATATTAAATCATTATCTGTTTTCATTATTTAGCTTAATTAAATAACAATATTTCTTTAATATACAATAAATCTATACAAATATGATTGCATACTTGTGAAATATAATATAGACTCAAAGACAATAAAATGTATTCAAACTTTTTGTTCAGAATGTTTCACAATATTCCATATTTTTTTCATCAAATATGAATAATTTTTCTTTAGTATGGAGTATTCTTTTCCATATAAATCCTTGCTAAATGGAAGACTAAAACTGTGAAAGTTGTGAAATTGCTAAACAATTATTTCAAAATAGAAAGGCATATATTTGTTTTCCTAAATGTCATATAAATATTTTGTAACTTTAAATACACTGAAATGGGAGACTTCATCAAGGAAATGAGTTTATGTAATAGATTAACAGTTAATTACCTGCAATCTTTGGTTTTACTTTTAAGTTAAAAAACGTATTCCACTTAGAATAAAAGATGAACAATATATTAGGATAAATTATGTGTTTTCCATTAATCTCAGAACTTTTTTGTATGTGTGAAGCAGGTTCTCACTTTGTTGCCTAGACTGGAGTGCAGTGACATGATCATAGCTCACTGCAGCCTCCACCTCCCAGACTCAAGCTATCCTCCTTGACCATCCTTCTGAGTAGCTAAAATTCTAGGCACATACTACCATGCCTGACTAATTTTTTAATTTTTTGTAGAGATAGGGTTTTGCTGTGTTGCTCAGGCTGGTCTTAAACTCCTGGGCTCAAGTAATCCTCCAGCCTCAGCCTCCCAAAGTGCTGGGATTATAGGCTTCAGCCACCATGCCCAGCCAAATTTTTTTGATAATTATTTATGCATTTTTAGTTTTCATAACTGCTAATAATACTCTTACATGTTGAAAATGTATTACTTGAAATCTTCATGAAATGAATTTTACCTAGCTTCCAAAAATAATATCTTCTTCCCATAGGAAGTGTGTGGGTGTATGTGTGTTTAATTGAAGAGGATTGCACACTTAAACATTCCTATTTCAATGAAGTATCCATTTTTTCCCACACTTTTTTGAAAACAATTTGATCTCTGCTATGTTTGATATATGAAGACATTCAAGAAATGCTAGTAGTAAACACATATTTACTTAAAAATGACAATCTAAAAAATGTAACTTGAAAAAAGTGTCAAAAAATGTTAGCTATTAGTTCAGGGACATTATACCACTTGTAATGAAATAACCAATAATCTTTCACATTCTCCTTCCCGCTTAAATATTATATATCCTCAAATTTTAGAAGCAAAGTGCTATCTCCGACCAATGTCATCTTCTCTTGGGACTGAGGCAATAACGAGTCAGAGATTTCACCTGTGGCTCCAAAACCTATTAAGGCAAAACCAAACAGTAAGACTTACTGTATGTGGTTTTGTTTTAAGAGATAATATAAAGAAATAAACTTGCAATGATATAATTAGTTTTGTAAAATACTTCAAGGTATGTTTGCTTACCTGAATAGCTGAAGAACAGATTTAAATTTTCAATAGTTAAAGTTCTATTTTTAAAATCATTTGTCCTTTAGCATAAAGATCTCCTTTTTATTTATTTTTAAATTTTTAATAACTTTTTAAAACTAATTAAATAAAAGCTCAACTTCCAGGAAAGATATTGTTAAAGTTAGTGAGTACTAAATCCAATCTTAGAAAAATTTTTAATTTATCTTGGTGTTCAATATATAATATTTTATTTTCAGTCCCTCTATTGACATTTGTTTTTTTCTTATTTAAAAATTGTGCAACAAAGTGTCATTATAAATATATCTTTGTACATACATATAAGATTTTCTCAAGAATAAACTCTCAAAAGTGTCATATCTGGGTTAAAGTGCCAGATCATTTAAAATTTTATAAGTCATAGATAAATTGCTCTTCATAGTTACACTTTAATTCACTAATTCTCTAAAAGTTCTAAGTTCTATGAATTACTTTTTCACCATGTGTCATGGTATGTAAATGATAAAGATGAAGAAATTTTGGCAATATAGATACTTTGACAGTAATTTGTAAAGAAATTCGTTCCTCTTCTCCATTTTATTTATTCAGTCTTGTATTTATACCTGTATGAACTCATTGATATTTATGGTATGCTTTGGGTTATAAAACAATACTACATCATTTATTTTGTAACTGAATTTATCCACTTTTGGACCTTGGGGATCTCTTTCAGGCTGGCTGCTATTTTCATTTACATGTCCCCGTCCTTGTGTTTTTTTAGCACATTTTTTGTGGTATTACAAGGTGCTTTAGGTTTATCTTGCATTTCCCTTTCCTTGTGCTAAAATCAATGATTGGATAATAACCAAGAATGAATAACCACCACTATCTTGATGGTGGTTATTTTTACAGATTCTGATGTGTCATAGTCCAGTCCTTCTCTATGGACAGAGCAAGATAATATATGTATGCATATTAACTTATGCATATACAGGTATTTATAATTGTTTCAGTATCTAATCATCTGAATATATATTAGGGTAAACATAAGTTCATATTGATGTCTCTGACACTAATCCTGCCATAGTCTTTTAATTCCCTTCTCTGTTGACTTACTTATTAAGCTTATGTGTGCATTGGCACCAAAGGAAGCACATACAAGAAAAGCAATCGCGCAGTACTTGTGGATATTTATGTGCTTAATATCTAATATATAGCAACATTTTAATCCATTATATCAACTAATTCCAATTTTCTTATTATAAAACTGAAGATTAAAGACAGTAGATAATTTACACACATTAAACATCTGTTAGTGGAAGAGTCAAAAATAGTACAAGAATTAGGACAGATAACATGAAATGTCTTAATAGTACTGTTTTTACATTTTCTCAATTTGAGGGAAAACACATACCATATCAATTTTATTCAATAGTGTGTGCATGTGGTGACAATGAAGATATAAGAATGGCAAGGAGAAGTGGAAAGTTGAGATTGACATAAAGGATTATGTTCCTTAAAACAATAAATGCAAATAAAAGCTGTATTAAATATTTATATATTAATCCCTAACTAACTACATAAGTTAATATATTAAGTTTAAATGTCTCTAAGAAGCATGAATGCCTTAGGAATGATTTACAGTAATAAGGTATTGACAGTATTTGAAATTGCTTATGCTTATATTAGCTAATATTAACATAAATAAATTGCTTTGTCTGGAATTCCTCTTGAAGCTATTTTTGAATTTGATAATTCCCTATCCTCTAATATGCAAGTCAAATTTAAATAAAAAAAGAGGAAAAAAAACTGTGTCTCTTACTCCACTGTGTCTCTTACCCCTGGATATTTAGTTATGTTCACAGATTTCTAGCTACAACATATGATAGTAATTGCCATTATATAACCAGGGTATGCCAAATTCTATACAATTCAAAATAGAGATCTCAATGCTCTACCAAGAAAGGTAACCAACCTTAATAATTTATCACTTACTGCATTTGGTTTATTTTTTTTGACTATTATTTTGGAATTCATAGGCAGAACACCTTAAAGCCTCCCCTGATATATCCAAGCTGCTAGTCACCAACACATTTTTGTGGTTTAAATGAGGATCCATGTGAGCATTGAGAGAAAATAAACTTGACAATGTCATATCAAATCCTCTTGCACTCAGGAAAATATCTCTTAATTCTTCCCTAATACTTGCCATATCTGTGACATTGAGACTCCTAGAAAAGTATGAATACTGCTTCATGCAACTTCCATGTATTTGTTTTAAAAAATAATCAGCAATACAAGGTCAAAAACAAACAAAAAAGAATGTAAAATCTAATTCTTTTCTTCTATGATTCTTGGTTGGTTGAAGCAAAAGTCATCAAATATGAGTAAGTCTTGAAAGTGTATTCAGTGCTATGATCCAATTGTATAATTATTAACTAATAAGGGATTCTAAAAATAGTAATTTAGAATTTTCTAACAAAGCTAAAGTAATAAAATCTTATTTTACATAATTCAGTATCCTGAAATCATGTGTAATAGACTACATTTTATCTTCTTTCAATCCTTCATCCTTTTTAATATATTAAAATTTTGTAGTTGCCTTACATATTCTAACTACATACAGTTTTGTCTCTACTTACTTTCTTAGATATCTCAAATTCCCTCTTTATTTCAGAAATATTCCAGACATAGAAGGTAGTATATAAAAGTTATTTTTCATTATCTAACAAAAATAATTTGAGTTGATTAACTCTTCCAAATTTCTATCATGGGATTCTTTCAAATATTTATGCATTTTTATCATTAAAATAGGCACATTTGTTAATGTCACCATCAGTCTTATCAGAAAAACCTTTGAGTATTGAGCAGCTATCAAGCTCATGGCAGGAGATACAAGTTTTCCAAAATTTTATTTTTTGCTTGAAAGTGCAAGTTTTATTATTGGCAACAAATACTGTTGTTTTCTTTGAAGTGAATGGCTTATTTCATTCATGTTCAAGAAAATATTTGCCACATACCCAAGTCTGAATAATTACAATTTTTCTGTCATTTGTTTGTTCAAGTAAAATACTGCTCTATGAAAAAAAAGTTACTTAAACTCTTAACTCAGAATAATCGCAAATGTGCTTTTAGACAACCACTTTATGTCAGTATACATTAGAAAGGCTTCATATGTATATTTTTGGCTTCATTATAACTGTATACAATGTTTTTAAAAAGTGTAGTTAACATCAAGGTTTCATAAAATTAGAACATTTTACTGATTCCTGAAAGGACAATCCTCAGTGAAACTTTTTTGCTCTTGTGAATACATGGGGTAAAAAATAACACGACTATTTGAATAGGACAATCAATGCCACTGTCTTGATGTATGCTAAGGCAACAGAGGTAATAACCATCTATGCAAATAACAATACAATTGATCCTTTTACACTCTGAGATTTAAATTGGTTATTCGACTCTGAATATTTTGTCACAATTTGTGTTCATTTCTGAGTATTTCCATAACAGATCTTCTCTGATGATTAGGTGGCACTGATACCAATAACAAAAAAGAAAACAAGTCCATCTATTAATTATAAATTCAGCCACTTGTAAGGTGTAAGTACAAATTTACAGATAAGTTATAGTATCCAACTTTATGCATCCCACTAAATATTTAATTTGACAATTTATTGTTGGAAAAGAGCAGTTCTGTACTTTTTATTACTGAGTTCTCATTAAGCAGGCATTCAGCAATCAACTGTGTAAAGATTTAATAATCATCTAGCTATTTGGTGCATTTATCCAACCAAGGAAATACAATATGATGGCTTACCCAGTTAAGATGATTCAGTAGCTTTTTCATTTTTAATTTGAAAAATTACAAAATTAGGATTTCTAAGGAGCTCACCAAGTCTACATTTAAGGTATTTAATTAAGTTTTCTCTAAAAGTTAAGCAATTGGTTTCAAAATGATACACTACAACTGAAATGGCTGCATAAGCTTATTTGAAATCTTTTTGTTGCATAAGACAAAAAAATTGAAATTGTTAACATCTATAAAGCCAATGATGATAGCATTTGTTCATCTGCGTTCACTACTTATACTCTTTTTCCATTTTCTTCGGAGTGGATTCCTCTCTTTCATGGGTCAAAAATCTGTTTCACAGTTTTCCAACATCTTTAGACATAAATATTAATAACAGACCTATGGACTGCAAAAGCAAGTCTTCTGGTTCCCCCTTTTAAATCCATAATTCATTCTGGAATATCAGAAAAACACACAAACAAATTTTTTATAATAATGTCTAAGATTTATTAAACAAAAGTGAGAATACAGAGATAATAACAGATATAACTTAAAGATAGCTAGTGAGAACACAATATAAGTACCCTAGAAAATAGATTTAATATTGGTACATGTACATATTTACACCCTATCTCTAGTCTACTAACTTAAAAATTTCTAGAAAACCAATACAAAATTGTGCTCTCTAGAGAAGTTTCTGTTCATTTCCATTGCCCATTTCTTGACGGGGCTGTTTGATTTTTTTTCTTGTTTATTCTTTTAAGTTCTAGATAGATTCTTGTTATAAAATCTTGCTCTAGAATTCTTGTTTTAAGTTCTAGATAGATTCTTGTAGCGAATAATTTCTCCCACTCTGTGGGTTGTCTATTTGCCGTAGTGATCATTTCCTTGGCAGTGCAGAAACTTTTTAATTTGATCAGATCCCATTTGTTTATTTTTGATGCAGTGGTGATTGACTTGGGGGGGTCTTCCTCATAAATTCTTAGCCTAGACCAATATCTGATAGGGTTTTCCCAACATCTTCTTCTAGGATTCTTAAAGTTTCATGCCTTAGGTTTAGGTCTTTTATCCATCTTGAGTGAATTTTTGTGAGAGGTGAGAGGTTGTGATCCTGATTCACTCTTCTGCATGTTGCTAACCAGTTTTCTCAGCACTATTTATTGAAGAGAGTATCTTTTCCCCATAGTATATTTTTGTCTGCTTTATCAAATATTAGGTTACCGTATACAGATGGTTTCATCTCTGGAATATCAGTTTTATTCCAGATATCAATGCTTCTGTTCTTGTGCCAGTACCAGGCAGATTAACTATTATTGCTTTATAGTACAGTTTGAAGTCAGGGAGACTGATGCCTCCCAGTTTATTCTTTTTACTTAAGATTGCTTTGGCTATATGTGGTTGTCTCTGGTTCCATACAAAGTGAAGAAATATTTTTTCTAGATCTGTTAAGAATGCTGGTGATATTTTGACAGAATAATGGCCTGCAAACATATAAAAAAATGTTCAACATCTCTAATCATTAGAGACATACAAATCAAAACCACAATGTGATACCACCTAACCCCAGTGAGAATGGCCTGTATCAAGAAATCCCAAAACAACAAATGCTGGCGAGGATGCGGAGAGACAGGAACTACCCAAATGCCCGTCAATTCATGAGTGGATAACTAAAATGTAGTGTATGCTCACAATGGAATATTACTCAATCCTAAGAAATGACAGTGAGCTAGCATCATTTATGTTATCCTGGATTAAGCTTAAGCCCGTAATACAAAGCGAGATAACACAAGATCTGTAAAATGGGCTACACATCTACTCGCCATCAAATTGGTACTGACTGACTAAAACTATGGTGCTCAAAAAAACGGTAGTGTTCAAGAGGGATTTTGGGGGGAGACCCACATCTTAAGGAAGTGGCGAGCATTGTGGGGGGGGGAAGGTATTACCTCTACCCCTTTTTTAGGGAGAGGCAAAGATAAACATTGTAATCAAAATGTCTGAAAAAAAATCTGTAATCGGGAAGTGGGCAAGTGGAAGGGGGAGAAGGGGAAGGGTATGTACATATATGATGGGTTTGGTGTGCACCACCTGGAGGCTGGACAAGCTTAAAGCTCTGGCATAGTTGGGTGGGGGAGGGAGGGCAGGGGGAAGATATGTAACCCTAACAATATTTGTACCCCCATAATATGAGGTAATAAAAAAGATTGCGCTCTCCATTCTTCACAAGAGCACCAATATCATTGCACAGCACGTAGCTTCTGGAAAACAAAAACAAAAACTTCACTGTATCCTCATGAGAGAATGAGAGTGAAAAAGGCAAATAATGATTTTTATCTATTATTATTATTAAATATTATTATTTAATAATATTATTATGAAAGCAGATTAATCTTGCCAACTCCCTGATAGGGTCAGATATTCCTCTTTTAGTACTCCTGGGATAAAATTAAAATATCAAAATTCATTACATGTACAAGGATATATATTATTTTATAATATTTAATATATATTTTCAGTTGTACTTGTGCATGTGTGCACCTAGCCATGATATGAAATGTACTTCTTACTGTCAATTGCAATGAAACCAGTTCTGATAAAGAGGTTGAAAACTCTGATGCCAAGAAAACAGGGAATAATGAAGAGAATGAACTCAGGCCGTGGTCAGTAGGGTCATGCAGGGGAGGAGGCCTGATGGCTGCACATCCTTTCACTTTTCAGAATTGAATTTTCTCTAGAAGACATTTTCATACAAAAACCTTGGGGACTAATAGCTTTTAAAAAAATATCCCTCCCTCCTCCCCAGTAATACGTCATTGCTCTGGATTTCTTTCTGTTGCGTGGTAGTTTTATAAAAATCCTTCTTTGAAAAAGCGACAAAGAAAACTCATCTTACCCTCATGCTCCTCACTCTACTTGTCTTTAGTAAAATCCTTGATTAAGTACTATGTTTTCTGATTCTTTCCTTCCATTTCCATTCACTCTTCAAACTGTTCCAATTTGCCTCCCTGTCCATTCACTCTTCAAACTGTTCCAATTTGCCTCCCTGTCCTGATACCACATTTAAACTGTTTTGTAAAGGTGAGCAACAAACTCCAATGTTTAATAATTCATTAGTAACTTCTACTTTTACTACATTGTCCTGAAATATTATGTCATTGACCATTTTCTTATTGCAATAATATTTTATTGCTTGTTTGCCATTACAATAAAGTATCCAGCTACTCTGTTAATCAGAGTATGCCACTTCTTAGTCTCCTTTGCTTGCTCCTGTCTTTAAATGTCAGAGTGTCCCAGTGTGAGTCTTACAAAATTAGCAATTCCTTGTCTCTTTGGCATGTTCCTCACTGTAATCATTTTGATCTCAAGAAGAAAATCAAAGACAATAAAAAATAATTAAAGTAATTGACTATTACCTTAGCTCCTATTATATAAAGTTCCAAATACTACCCACTCTGGTTTTGGAGTTAAATAAGGTAGAATTATTCAATGAGAAGTTCTGGACCTACAAACTGGTAAGGGTCACTAAGCTTTGGTAACTAGTTACTTTTTACCTCCAAATTTTGTAGGCAACAAAGCTGTAGTTTCTTCCTTGGGGCATAATTTATGGAGTCAGATTAACAACTCTGTATAATTTTGTTTTACCTTCCTTCGAATAAAAAAGAATGTGTTTTCTCTGACTTTGCTTGTCAGGACATGTATGCCAAAAGAATAAGCAGGCAGAAGGTCTAAACAAAGGCTATTGAATCAGAGAATTTCAAATACTGCATATAAACAAACCTCATTGCATATTTTGGCAGATTAATGCTGGCTGCAGAAACTTTGACATTTCTATGGGAAGCAGGGCTGGTTCTTTTGTCCACTTGAATCTGAACCAGCCTGTGACTTGTTGAGTCAGTGGAGTATGGAGAACATAACAGTACACCAGTACTGGGTCTAGTGTCTTTGGCTTTTTGGCACTTTTGAGGAACCTTGAGCTTCCATGTATTAAACCTAATCATACCACTGATGAGATCTGTCTGGGAGACCTGAGAATACATGGAGATGGAGGTGGACAAATGGTTCTTTCTTCTAACTATTAAGTCACCAGATCAAAAATCTGTCAACTGGATACCACCAGGTGAAAGCATCATTTGAAAACATCCTTGTTACTTGGAGCAGAGGAATCCACCAGCCAAATCTTGTCTGAAGTTCTGAGTCCAGAAATAAGAAGTATAATTATACTTTTGTCATTTAAACCATTAAGTTTTGAGGTTATGTGTTAGGCAGCAATAGATAGCCAGAACAAAATTTGGAAATTGAGAGTAATGTGCCACCACCACAAAAGCCAAAACATAGGGCTTTGGTTTTGAAACTAGGTAATGATTGTAATCTGAAAGGACCTTAAAGAGACTTGAATACAAGCTAAGAGGGGCCTTAGAAGACTGCCCATGAGAACTTCAATGGCAGAAAGATAAACATTATTGGAGGCTGGAGAAAAATGGACCTTCGTTATATAACGGCAGAAAGTTTTGCAATATTTTTGCATGCCATGCAACAGGCAACCTAGCCAAGTATTTAATGAATTTGTATATCTGGTTGCGGAGTCTTCAATACAAAATGTAAAGATAGTGTTTTTAAAGCTGAATATGATAAAATAAAGGGGATAAATATACAAAAGAAGAAAATAACTTTTTAACAGAATTTAGAGGAAATATAAAATAGTCAGGATATTCCCATTAATAAAAGCATACCCGTGCACACACACCCTTAAAACAAACAAACAAACAAACAAAAAACAGAACAAATGTTTTTTCTTACCCCAAGCTCTTCCAGCAAAGGATTGTTATTAATATTTATAAAAATGGCCACTAGTCAAATATTAAGATCAGAGGCAGGTATGTAGGATGTTGAACCTTAAGTTGAACCTTAAGATCATTGTTTTTTGTCATCTACTTTAACGTCTTTTCAAATGCTAAAAGTATGTCTTGTAAACCTTGCTTTTTTAAATTATAGGATTTCTAAGAAGCTTAAGGACTGTGTGTTCTAGAAGTATCATATTCTACCAACATAACAAAAAACACATCTCAAAGAGGCAGAATATGAGTGAGTCCAATGAAGTAAACTCCAGTGAAATTCATAAGATACCCACAAAGTTTTTGATATCAAATTAGAAAAATTTTTAAAAATAGCTTTGGACCCCTCAACATGCAATAAGAATGAAGCAGACAGAAAAGCCCCCCTATTTGGTTACAAACTTAGGCCATTTCTTATATAAAAGAAAGAATATCTTAAAGGGTGGTGCCAAGAACACAAAGCAAAGACAGTATTCAAGGAGAACAATGGCCTGGGAGCCACTGCTTCTGAGCAGAATCAGGCCCTAATTAAGAAATATTCTCTGTTCCCAGATTGGAGACCTTCAAATATTTTTCCAGTAGATCTCAGAATGTTTTTAGATCAGTGACCACCAGGTCCTTCCTTTACCTTTTCTGGACAGAAGTCCTATTGAGCCTTCTCTTTCCCTTTCATTGTATTTTGGGTTGTATTTTTTCTTTGTATTTCATCATAGTATGAGGGTTCAAATATTGTTAAGGTTACATATATTGCCCTTGCCACCCCCCCACCAGCCAAGTCAGAGCTTCAAGGACGTCCATCCTCCAGGTGATGTCCATCACACTCATTATGTATGTATACACCCATCCCCTCTTCCCCCCTCCCACCTGCCTGCCACCGGATAAAAGTTGTTTTTAGGTTTTTTTTTTTTTGACATTTTGGTTACATTTTATAACTTTGCCTCTCCCTAAGAAGGGTTAGAGGTATGCCCTTCCCCTCCACAATGCTCACCACATCCCTAAGATGTGGGTCTACCCCCCCATTCCCTGGTGAGCACTACCACCGTTTGAGCACCATGGTTTTAATCAGTCGGTACCAATTTGATGGCGAGTACATGTGGAGCCCATTTTCCTCATCTTGTGTCGCCTCACTTTGGATAATGGGCTTAAGCTTAATCCAGGATAGTATAAGCAGTGCTAGCTCGCTGTCGTTTCTTAGAATTGAGTAATATTCCATTGTGAACATATACCAAATTTTGATTATCCACTCATGAATTGACGGACACTT
Organism: Mirza zaza; assembly: GCA_008750895.1. Taxonomy (NCBI): domain Eukaryota; kingdom Metazoa; phylum Chordata; class Mammalia; order Primates; family Cheirogaleidae; genus Mirza; species Mirza zaza. The sequence goes on along the minus strand of VSMD01032320.1, from coordinate 60,196 downwards.
GGGTTACTTCCATGTCCTTGCAACAGTGAATCATGCTGCCATAAACATTTGGGTGCAGATGTCTTTATAATAGACTAAGTCCAGACCAGCCCTACAGAACTCAGACCCGCATTTCTAACCCACAAGGGCAAAAACTTCTCTTTTTAATTCATAGGTCTAGGGATCAAGAGGAGCCACATACAAGAAGCTTCCACTGAACTTGGTCTTGATTTAAATCATGAGATCCTGAACTTCAAACTTGCCATAATTTAGATTTATTTATTTATATTTTTCTATTTTGGTATACCTAGAATCGGGCTTAACGTAAATTGAACATGGGTGTAATGTAAATAATTCGTGGCTGACGAGTGGACTCTTGAAGGTTGCAAAATGTTTCCATAGTCTTCACGTCTAATATATCCTCTTCCATGTCATGTGACTTTGCTATCTTCTCCACAAAAGAAACAGATTCTATGTCTCCATTCCTGAAATCTGGGTTTGGCCATGTATTTTGTTTAGCCAATGAGACACTGCAAGCAGAGACTCAATAAAGCTGTTTATCAATGAGATTTGACCTCTTTTTATACAATTGAAGCCAGAGGCCACCGATGTCACCAAGTCTATGTCTCTGGCAAGCTTGCTGGAGGATAAGTGGACATACAAAGGGAAGTGAGATGCTATGGCTAATGTAGCCTAATCTACAGTACATGAGTAAGATTAAGCTAGATCTAACCATCACCAGATTTCCAAAATAATACTCAAACTGAGATGGGCAGAGCCAGCCCAGGCTGGAAAGACTGTGAACAATGACAGCTTTTTAAGCTGCTGAGTTTCGGAGTGCTGTGTTACACAGCAAAATTTTCTGATACAACCATCTTGGCTAACTATTACAGAAAAGTGGTATCATAAAGAAGCGGCTGTCATAAAAATTACCTATATTGATAACAGTCTTAGAGAGCAAGGATAAAAATAGACCAGGTTAGAAAGATAAAGACACATGTTGTTCCATGGCAAAACATCAGTAAAACTGCTGTTTGAAATTCTTCAGACTTAGACTACATGAAAACACAGCCTATAATTTTGGCATAATTGGTTGCAAAATGTATTGTTTTTAGGATGTGTGTGTTTCAATACATACTCAAATCATGTTCCAATAAAATTTGGAAGATCATCTATAAACCTTTCACTAGGGGGAAGGTATTCGATGTTCCCATTCTCTTTTTTTATTCAAAGAAAACTCTATATCCAATATCTTATTGGTAATGAAAAAATTATTTCTAATACAGTATAGTAAAAAATAAACTAGAATCTTTTGTTTTTTTTTTTTTTTTTTAGACACAGGATTTCACTTTGTTTGTTTCCAGGGTGGAGTGCAGTGGTGTGATCACTGTTCACTGTAACCACAAACTCCCAGGCTCAAGCGATCCTACTCCCTTAGCTGCTTCAGTAACTGGTACTACAGGACTACATGATAGTACAGGAATGTACTACCATGCCCAGGTAATTTTTTAAAGAAAAATATATAGAGATGAGTTTTTGCTACATTGCTCAGGCTAGTCTTGAACTCCTGGCTTCAAGTGATCCTTTCTCCTGGGCCTCCTAAATACTGGGTTTATAAGCTTGAGCCACCACACCTGGCCAATAGAGTTAACTTTCACTGGAGTTCAAAAGATATGTGTTGGTGCTTAAAAAGATGTTCTTGTTCCTTTGGGTAGATGCCCAGTAATGAGATTGCTGGGTCAAATGGTAGTTCTACTTGTAGCTTGCTTTTTATTTGATCAGGTCCCATTTATTTGTTTTTGTTGTTACTGTGATTGCCTTTGGGATCTTCTTCACAAATTCTTTCCCTTGGCCAATGTCTATATGAGTTTTTCCAACATTTTCTTCTAGAATTCTTATAGTTTAATGCCTTAGGTTTAAGTCTATTATCCACCGCGAGTTGATTATTATGAGAGATGAGAGGTGTGGATCCTGTTTCAGTCTTCTCTACACGTGGCTATCCAATTTTCCCAGCACCATTTATTGAATAAGGATCCCTTTCCCCAGTGTATGTTTTTGCCAATATACTGAAATTAAAAAATTAAAAATAAAAAAAATGTTCTTTGCACTGAATACTAGTGAACCCACACTTGCTATTCAAATGCACATATGATAATAAAGGATGCTCGTAAAGGAAATTGTAAAAGAGAGCAGAAATCTATATCTTTTCTCCTTTCTTCTCTTAAAGTATTTAAAAATAATGTTATGAAATAATATGTCTATAATTGTATTATTAAGTCTATAATGTATGAAAATATATTTGAAAATAACACAAGAGGAGGTTGATAACAAAACTATACTAAAACAAGAAAATAATCCCACATGAATCCACACAAATGAAGAAAACTATGAATGGTAAATAGGAATGTAAATATTATTTGATAAGATGTGCATGTTTGCTAAACCATTTGAGCTAAAAAAATATGTAATTTTAATAAAGTATTGGGCACTGTGTTTGACACTATGGATAAAATATTAAGACTAAACTCATCTCACACATAAATAGTTACTAAATAATATGGTATTTCTTTAATAAAGGTATGTGCAGAACACATGTCAGGAGGCTATGTGGCAGAAAGGACTGTTCTTATACTTGTTCCTTTTCTCAGGTAACCATGAAATGATGATTAACTCTAGTTTTAGTTACTCAAATCAGTGATGAATAAAAAGAATGAATTTTCTAGGTCATAGATTTGTTTAATGACAAAGTATGTTCCCTTTAGTATTACATGTTTATTCTAAAAGAACTCTCATCAATACAACAGTCCTTTCCAGTTTTTCTTTCTTTTTTTTTTTTTTTGTAAAAATAGATAAGAAGCACCATGTTTGAATTTGTACTATGGTTTGGAGCATTCAGCTAACTGAATCAATTAACTTCAATCTTTTTACCAGTCTCATGCCATAACCCTCTGCCCCAACCACCACCTCAAAGTGAAATTTTATATAAGGCCAGACCACTTCCAGAAAGACAAGACTGAAGTCTTGATGGAGAACTAGCATAGTCAACTTGACTCAGAAGAAACTGAGATATATAATGGAGAGTAGACGTCTTTCGTGCTAGATTTCCATTTGTTATCAGGGAACGTATTCAACCATATTCCATATTCAACATATTCAACATATGGCATAACCTGTTAAATTTTCCTGATTCAGTTGGCTCAAGGTGGTATTAAATGACTCTCTAAGTTTTGATGCTGCATTTCATTGTCAACCTTTTTTATGCTTATTTATTCAATATTTATTAAACATCTACTGTACATGAAGTAATGTATCCAACACTAGCAATGCAGTAAATATTTAATGCCAAAAATAGTATTCTTGTTTGATATAAGCTTTGTGTAAACCAGTCTCTAAGAATCCCCCAGTAATTCCCACCTCCTATTACTTATGACCTCCTGTGATCTCCTTGCACATTGAATAGAGTAGATATCTACGATCATTAGGATGTTATGGAGATGGTGGTATGTTTGTAATTTCTGAGGCTAGATCATAAAGACATTTTGACTTTGGCTTTTGTCTCTTGGATCATTAGCCTTAGGGGAGTCCACTCCATGTCGAGAATACTCAGGCAGTCCTGGTGAAAGACAGAGGCCTCCTCCTACCAACCAGCAGGCCTTGTGAGGAAGCCACTTTGGAATTAGATCCTCCAGCCCTCATCAAATCTTCAGATACCTGTAGCCCCGGCTAACATTTTAACTGAAATCTCATGAGAGACCATGAGCCAGAACTGCTCAACTAAGTGGTCCCCAAATTTCTGGTCTGCTCATACTGTGAAAAAAATATGCCTTCTCATTTTAACTATATTTTAATGCAATTACTACTGCAGCAATAAACAACGAATACAAACTATAAACAAACTCTTCATGTTTTAAATTTTACTTGGATGCTGAATTGCTTTTTCTTTAAAAGCTCTGCCTTTGGACACAACACTTGGATTTGCCACTTTGTGATCTTGGACAAGTTGTTTATTTATTTATTTATTTTTATTTCAGCATATTATAGGGGTACAAATGTTTAGATTACATATATTGCCTTTGCCTCATCCAAGTCAGAGCTACAAGTGTGTCCATCCCTCAGATGGTGCCTACTGCACCCATTAGGTATGAATACATCCATACCTCCCCCCCCCACCTGCCCAGCACCCAATGAATGTTACTACAATATGTGTACTTAAGTGTTGATCAGTTAATACCAATTTGATGGTGAGTACATGTGGTGCTTGTTTTTCCATTCTTGTGATATGTTACTTAGTAGAATGGACTCCAGCTCTATCCAGGATAATACAAGAGGTGCTAGATCACAATTGCAAAGATGTGGAAACAACCCAAGTGCCCATCAATACATGAGTGGATTAATAAAATGTGGTATATATATATATATATACCATGGTGTTCTACTCAGCCACAAAAAACAACTTGTTTATTTTCACATGCCTTCTTTCTCTGTTTTATGAAATGGAATAAAAATAATTGCATTATTGAGGCTTATGAAATTTAAATTAAATAATATACAAAAAGAGGTTAGAAATGTACTTGTCACATAGTAAACACCCAACTTCTACCAAAAGTAATATTTGTGGAAGGGTTAATGGTTTAAGTTTGAATATAAATCAGATCACACTCTTCTAGATTCTAATATTAATTTGTTTTTCAAAATATAATACTTGAATAAAACTGTTACTAGTTTTTCTTATGCAGTATTTCTCAAAGTTGCTTTCACTTCTACTTTTTTTGTTTCACAATATCATTATGCATTTTGTATTCCTGCTATAAACAAACCAGGCTTTATAAAGATAGGTAGTGTTCATTTCTAATAAATGAAATAGTCATACTAAGACAGCACTGTACGGAAGATATATGTCACTTTGAGGTCTGGATGCAGAGTAGAGACTTCTATTAATATTAAGTATGCACTTCGCCAATTTTAGACTCACATCCTTTATCTGAGCTTCACACTCCTTGGGAGACATATCAAATTGTAATTCTTGCCCTTTTGAGGTTTACTACATCAAATAACTTATTTCCCATGGTGCTATTCATTTTACTCTCATGAATAAAACATTCTTTCACTTATTGTATATTTTATTGTTGTTGAGAACAAATCCTAGGACTAGCATCAGTATTGTCTTTCCTCGGTTTGAACATTTTATTATTCCTTTTTGCTACCATATGTTGTGAATACTTATGCATTATATGTTATGAATATTAGAAGCCATCACTTTTATAACTTGTGTCTGTTTTCTAAGACCCAAATGACTAATTCTTCTCTAAATAATGCTTTTTTTTTCAGGCACTGCTCTTTCTCATACATATAATAGAAAAAATCATGCTCCTAAAGAATACAAAGATAAAATTCACTAGCTTAACTGTATTTTGAATTTTTGAATATTTTTACTTAAATCATTCAGGTTAATTATTGACTCTTCCTCATGAAAACATATATAAAAAATGATTACTTCATGTGACTAATGATGCAATAATTTAATAGTTAGAGATGCTGACTTCTAATTGAGCTGTCCTTTATTAATTCAGCATAAATTATCAAGTTTCAATTTTTGGAAGATAACATCAATGAGGTTTTAAATTGTATTTATTATAGCAATTAATCTAATAAACTAAGGAGTCCATTTTGAATTTATTATATAGGAAGAAAAGGGAAGGCTACCATGCCATCACTGCTTTTGTTTTTGGCTTGGCTGTCACCAACATGAAGAGCACAGTTTCATTGAGCATTTTTGTGAAGAACAGGAAACTACACATACAGCCTTCTGTAGTCTAGTTGCTAAATTACAACATAAAGGAAAAAACAGCCATTTAGGTGACATCTCAAAATTGTTACTGCCAAAATAAGTCAGTTTGCAAAAATTAATATCAATTTCTGTAGCATCAGTTTGAAATTATTTACTACATGACTGCTGTGTTCCATATAAAACACAGAGCTGTAGATGCCATTATTGTTTGTTATACTTTTTTAAATTCTCAAAAGAGAGATAAGAAAAAAAAAAGGCCCACTCTACATCCCCCATCCCACCCCGCTGCCATTCCTGTCTCAGCTTGACAAAAACAGAGCCCGTGGTTTTGGGAAAAAAATCCCAGTCATATCCTATAGACACTTGATAGGAGGAGCAGTATATATTCATATAATCTTATATAAGTATGTATGTGTATATATGTGTTTGTACAAACATAAATACATGGAAACACATACACTTCTACCTGATTGCTTCTCACTCTACCACTCTACACAGGTTCTGGAAAATGTCCTGAGGAATTGCTTCCATCCTGTATATAAACAGTTGCTATTTCTCCCTAAATGATTTGTTTCATTTGAATAGAAGAAAAAAACTGATTTCTTTTTGCAAATCAGAGGACAGCAAGAATAAATTGGTTCAGAAAGTTTTTAAGCATGTGTAACCAACCTGTAGCAATATTTACCAGAATGTTACTGTTTTTTTTTTTATGAATTCTACTTGAATACTTTCTTACTGCCATTATAATCGTGCTAGTGAAAATGTCAAGGCATAAGTCATACTACCTATGCCCAAGCTGAAAATGGAAAATTAATTTTGTGCACATATTATGTACTTAATTATAAACATTTATTAAATAGAATCAAATAGGGTAGTTTAAGACTAAGGAAGAAAGGGTGAAAAAGGGAAGGGAGGAAGGGATGAAAGGATGGCAGAGAAAGCAAGGAAGGAAGAAGGGAGAAAGAGAAGGAGGGAGAGGAGGAAGGAAGGAAGGAAGGAAGGAAGGAAGGAAGGAAGGAAGGAAGGAAGGAAGGAAGGAAGGAAGGAAGGAAGGAAGGAAGGAAGGAAAGCTAGTACTTTATATTCTCTCAAAACTAAGAAATAACATGAAAGAAAATATTTTTGCATATCTTCTGCTTTCTGCCTGAGGAAGATGAGGAACAATTAAGACCTCCAAGTTCAGAAACTTTGCCTATGACTAGGATGTAATGAATACAAAGAAAGAGGATTTGCAGCCATATTTCCTTTTGAATCTATATCCTATCACTTATTATGTGGTGATAACTATACCTTAGTCAACATATTTAAACCCTCTGAGTCTTTAGAATAAGAATAATGAAAATTACTTTCTAGCATTTTTGAGGGATAACTAAACAAAGTGGTATGTCTAATAATTCTGATGAGAAAAGGTTTTTTAAAATGATAGATGCATTTTGAGGCAGTGAACTATTATGATGGTAGACCAGAATTATGGGCTGAGTCCTCCGTGTACCATCAGAATTGCTCAAGTATTTAAATCAAAGTCCATGAGATAGTATTAGTTGTTAAAACTTATATGTTTGCATTTATGTGTGTATATGTATTGTGTGCATACAGAGGGTGTCCCAAAAGTCGCTATACATAGGGAAATGGGAAATTGTAGCTATATGTACTTTTATGTATAAAATACGCATTACAAAATTTTTCCTTTGTTGTCTCCATACAAATCAAGATTGGTGATATCTCAATGTGGTTTTTATTTGCAGCTCCCTAATGATTGAAGACCTTGAACATTTTTTCATATGTTTGTTTGCCATTAGTCTATCTTCTTTTGAAAAGCTTCTGTTCATGTCTTTTGCCCACTTTTTAAAGGGTTTGTTTGTTCTTTTCTTGCTGATTTGCTTCAGTTCTTGGTAGATTCTGGTTACTAGCCCTTTATTGGATACAGTATGTGAATATTTTCTTCCATTCTGTATGTTGTCTATTTGCTCTGTTGATTATTTCCTTAGCTGTGCAGAAGATTTTATGTATTAACTAAGTCAATAATTTCTAATAACTTTTTATTTTTCATAAATTAATGGTTGGTATATTGAGTATAAAAATAATGGACCTTCCCAGATTTTAAGAAATTTTGTCTGGTATTTTAATTTGCAGATAGGTTGTCTCTAGTAATTCAGTAGCTGTTAAAGCATTTATTTACTAGGAAAGAAGTTATGACTAAAAATTTCAATCAGAGTTCAGAGGCCTCTGCACTAATGGGGATTTTTGTCAACAAATCATAAGAAAAAGTAGAATATTCCACTCAGAGAATAGAGTTGCATGTGTGAAAGCCTACTGGTGAGGAAAATTGAATGGAGAGTAGAGAACTTCAAAAAATGTCTAGGAAGCAGAATGATTAGAATTAGAAAGTGACACTTGGAAACTTGTTTCTCTTTTGTGTCTTATTTTAAATTTAAAATAGTCCCTAACCCATGTTAATGCTAGGTCTGGGTGGAAGGCAAGCATGTGGCTAGGCAGGTAGAAGGAGTAGCTAAAGTTGGAGAACGGGAACCAATCAGAATGCAGAAAAGAAACTGCAATATTAGATATTGGTGGCTAGAGACTTTTGCCTGGATGGAACATGTGCTGTGAGGAGCTCCTAGTAACCTTAACTCACCTTGGGCTTATTACCATCTAATTAACATTATGGTTTTGACCTCCAGGAGGTTTTCTGGAAAGATGCATCCATAGAAAAGAAACTGTTCTATAATCCCAACTTGTTATGTAACCTGTTATGTAACCTGTATATAAACCCAACCTGTCAATCACCCAAAGGCAGGAAATAGCTACCAATTTCACCCAGGAAAGAGGTGGGACAAACTAGTGAGTATATAAAAGACAGTATGAGCTAAGACTTCCAGGTCTTCTCCACTTGCAGAGAATGACCTATCTCTCCCTCTGAGATGTACTTTTGCTTTGCAATAAATGCTGTGTGTGTGGGATTGCTTTGTATTTGTGATCAGTCATCATTGGCTCAACCTGGTACCAGTACTCATTCCTGACACTAGGAACTGATGACCAGGGAACACTGCGGCAGACCTAATATTAATGCTCAGTAAATATTTATTGAATGAGTAAAATAAAGTAAAATGCTTTGGAAAATGAGAAAGGCCATGAAAACAACAAATATAAGTTTTAAAGAAATTCATTAATCTTAATAAAGTCCAATGTTTCCCAAAATAGTTAGTAATAATTCTACACAAAGTAGTAAACTTTTAAAAATATTCTCTAATACCTATAATTTTTTTAAAGTCATAAAGTTAGATTATTTCAGTCTAGCACCAATTTTAAGTCAAAATTACTTGTAACAAATCAATTTATTTAAAAGTTCTGTTTTATGTTATGATCTCCTATAATAATAAAATGTTTTCAATACTTTTGAAGTTTTTCAATATGCCCTGAAGTATAATCACTCCATCATAACTGACTTTTTCTCAAAACTTTCTCTTTCAAATTGGCATATTTAATATGTTTCTTCCATGTTCTGATTTCTTATTAAAATGAAAAAAATGACTTATAGTTGCAGCAGATGGCAAATTGCTTCAAGATCAAAATAATAATCAAGTAATGTGATTAAAAGCAAATTAGTTAAATGAAAACCTGTCCACACCAAGACTGATACAAAATATTCTTTACAGCTTTATTCATTAGAGCAAAAATTGATAAACAATCCAATTGTCCAGCCATATACCAGCCACAAAATGGATCCTACTACTAAACAATATCACACAACAAACTACCAATATATACTAATTTGAAGGTGTTATGCTAAGCGAAAGAGGCAGACATAAATGACTTCATACCATATGATTAATTTTTTTATGTTCTATAAAAGGAAAAGCAATAGTGATGGAAGATCTGTGGTTGCCAGGGGCTAGGGGTGAGAAAAGGAAATTGACTAGAAAGAAACACATAAAGCAGGTGGAATGAAACTGTGGGAACATACACAGAAGTGAAAAGTCAAACCCAAACAAAGAGTGCTGCAGAGTTAACTGTCATTTTCCCTACAGGATTGAAGCTCAAAGTCAACAAATACAATATGTAGGAATGAACAGTGTATCCATCAAACTTTAGGTCATAGACAAAGGAAAGCAGGATAGAGAGAGATGACATATGTCTCCAGGTACCACTCAGCGGTAACTTGTAAAGCTCCAGACTGAACTCTATCAGACTCAGGGAACAAAGAAAATGTGCAAGAAAAGGTTATGTTACAGGTTGTTTACAGTAGTTAGGCCACTGAATAAAAGAATTCAGTGGTTCTCAAATTGTGGTTTAGGAATGCCTAAAGAACTCCCAAATCTTTTAAGTCAGTTCATGAGTTCAAAACTATTTTTATAATAATATAAAATCTTTATATTATTGTCTCTTTTCACTCTCATTTTCTCTAGTGGGAAACAACACATACACCTGATGGCATCATCACTCTGATGGCCAATGGAATGGGTGTTTGTACACGTTTGGATTTAAAATGTTTTTGTGGTTTTAACTATTAATATAGTAAACATCGGAATAGATAACTTACATAAGTAACAGTGTAGAAATGAGTCCTAAGACATAAAAGTTTGAGAATTGCTAGCATAGTTAAATAAATAATGGACCACCTGGCAAAACTGGGCCTGGAACCACTCCTTCCCAGCAGTATAGAAAGCAGCATTTGTTTCAAGCTGTGAGAATTACTTTCCAAACACAGCAAAATATTTGCATGGGGAGCTCATATGGTTGAAAAGAAGAATATAGCCAAGTGTCACTACAGATCTCTGTAAGAGATACAGATGAAAAAGAAAAATTCTACATTACCCATCCTTCCATTCAACAATGTAACATTACCCTAAAGCATTCCAGCTTTAGGCCCCATCCTTATTTTAGTCTGTTCATGATAAACCATGCCTGCTCAAAGGAAGCCCAGAGGCAGCTCTCTAATTCAGAGGAAAAAATAGACTAGCACAACTACAAGGGAAATACAGTAATTACCATAGTGCTGCTCTCAAATATAAAAGCATAGCAAAAGACAAATATTTAATAATTGTGTATAATACTAAGTAAAATATTTACTATGAACAATGAGAACAGTTGTTCCAGTCAAAAACTGGATCTATGGATAAGAGGACGAAACCATAATACTATGTAACCAATATTATAGCAGGAATCAAGAGCATCTTACATTCAGAAAAATTTATGAATTTCTCTAAAAGGAGAGCAGAGAATAAGAAGTTATTATAAATTAAAATGTAATTCCTGTGAGTAAAATTTCAACAGAATGTCTGGAAAGGGGAGTGAACAAATAAGTTACCTGCAATTTAAAATTTAAGAAGTCTCCTAGAAGGTTCAGCAATAAGTAAAAGAGACATAGATTGTAATAGAAAGTTTAGCAACATAGAACAAAAAGCTGAAAGTTGTAACATCCATATACTAGAAAGCAGAGAATTTAGGGCAGTAAATGATAGATGAGAAATTTTCGTGACTTGAACTAGTTTTCACATTTAGATGGTCCACCAAATGTCAAATAGGAAAACATTTTAAAGACACATATATCTAGACATGTACTCACATTGCACAAAGAAGAAGAAAAAATATTAAAACTTTCCAGAATAATAATGATAATTAAAAAACCTTACTCCCAAGTCCATAAGGATAAAACTGGCATACGATGTTCCATTAATATCATTTGATGCCAACTGACTGACAAAATAGCAAGGCCTTTGTCTCTTCAAAATTTTGACTATCATTTATCATAGAATATATTCAAGTGACAAAAACAGTCAAATGTGAGAGTAAAATAAAAATATTTTTGCATATACAAAAAACCCAAAAAGCTTATCTTGCTTACATTCTTTCTAATAAAACTTCAATTTCTTCATTATAAAATAAAAGTAAGATGTTCAATTTCATAATCAATAAAATCCTAGACAGTTTCAAATGGGCCATTTATGTTTGACATTTGGTAACAAAACTAACAAAAATACCAGTTACAAAACCCAAAAAGATCTTATGAATTGTACTAGAAAAGGTAAAAGTGGAAGATATTATCTGAATGTAACCCAAGAGTGCAATGGACAAATGTGTCATTAGAGAGAGGCTGCAGGACCAAGAGTAGACAGGTCCAAATGATGTCAGGACATTGGAGAACTCATAGATTCTGTAATGTGACTTATGACTTTGTACACTTTTATTGCATAATTGATTAGGCCTATGCCTAAAATCTTGTGTTCAATCATTCATCTTCTAGGACAGATATACGAAGCAAGCACACCTATGTGTATCAGTGAGGAGAGGCTGTGATATGCTAAAACAAACCCATGTCCTCAGTGGGCAACAAAACTAACATTCATATATCATTTATGGTGTATGTCCATCATGGTTGGCTGGGGGTTCCCTACCTTTCACTCAAGGGCCCAGGCTAAAAAGTTCTGTCTATGGACTTGTGTATTTACTGCACTGGGAAGGAGTACACATGATAAACAGTGCCTGGGTGTAATGCTTTCACCTGGAAGTGCACGAATAATATGTTTTCACCTATGTTTTATTCATTCAAGTACAACTAACTTCAGGAGCATTAAATTGTAATTCTATGTATGGGAGAAATAGTCACAGATAATTGTTTAATGGCATTTATGACTATAATATTTTATGAGAATTATTACCTTTTATTATTTATTATAACATTAATTTTTACAAATAAGTGTTAATTTTTTTCTATAAAAGAAAATTATCAATAAATTTACATACATAGGTTCGGATCTAGATTCTTCTCCATTGACAAAGACAATGTAGTCTTGTGTCTCCTTGTGTAAGTATGGGCAAATCACCCTATCTTTAAGAACTTCCATTTTTTCCAGATATGAAAGGCATTTCTAACATCTTCATTTTCCTTAACAATGAAATCCTAGATAGTATTAAAAAGATTTTCCCTTCTTGCTTGACATTTGATTTTATTTTACAGACAAGAAAGTAGGAAATTTAAAGCATAGCCACATTGGGTGATTTGAAGACTATCACAGCGCATCTATTACATTATTCATAAATGGCATATTTCATATGTTTTATTTCAAACACACACACGTGCACGCACAGAGCAAATCTCCCCCCAAAAAATTAAAAAAATGGCAATAATAATCACAACCACAAAAATAGAATATGTTTTAACAAGGCCAAATCTATTTTCTTTCTCAGATCTCCATTTGCATATCACATGCTGGGCTCATAAAGGTTAATGATGGTTATAGAATTTTTAAAAATGAAATAAATGTAGAATAAATGTAGAAGTGCCCTGAAAAATATGTTATGTCATAGTCAAGACAGTATCTAAGACATATTGCATAAAATATTTGTCTGCAAAACACACTGTAATCTCTGCAGGATTCTCTACACTTGAAAGACCAGATGTTCATTGCATTTGATGAGTTGCAGAACTACTGCTTGCATTGAAAACAAAACAACCAGGACTGAAGTGCCACTGACATGTGGCAAAAGCAGCCACTTTGCAGCAAATTTATGTTCAGTTGTTTCTACATTCCTTGAGTATTCTCTGAGTATTATAAATAGTTCTAATAACAAAATATGAAGAAGACATTTATTTATTTTGCTTGATTTTAAATTAGGGGTCCTCTTAACATATTTGCCCCTGAAGATAGGAGACAATGTGTTATAATGTATGCAACATAGATTTTTATTTTCAATGATAATAAAAAAGGTTGTATTCTCCTTATAAAAATACAAGATTTATAATGACAAATTAGTTAAAAACTAAAATTTTCTTTCACATTTCCCTTGCCTCCCAGAATCAATTGTTGTTAAAAGTTTTGTATATATCTTCATAGGCAATCATGTATGTTTATATGTCTGTGTATAAAGTTTAAGTATATATACATATTGTATGTGAGTATAAATATGTATGTTTCTGTGTGTGTATGTAGTTTCAGGATATAAATGAACTTGTGTGTTTATGTTTGTGCATATTACATTATTTCTCATGTAAAGATAGTTGATCTTCTTAAAGTTCAAAACTAAGCTACTATTAAGCCAATATTCTCTGATATGATCAGACTATATCTTAATATGAGGAAATGATTCCATATTTGTATAGTAAATAGTATTTAGCTGGAGCACTACCACTTCTCCCCCACCAACTCAGACTCTCCTTCAGGAACCCCCTGACTCAGCAACTAAAAGATCAACACTTGGTCTAGCAGAAGGCCTCAGAGATTGCTCCAGTGCTATGGGCAGCCAACAGCTCTTCTGAATGGCCAAGGCTGTTACTAAACATTGGGAACATTGCCTTGGATGAATAAAAATGGAATTTTTTATTCTAGTGTTGGTCACTGTTTCACCTGCTTCCTTCTATTACTTCATTTCTTAACACTTTTCTCCTTTTAACAAACTATAAATTGTAATTATGATTACATTAACTCACTGAAAGTAAGAATTTTTTTCCATGTTCTTTATTACTATATCCCAAGTGCCAGGATATGGTAGGCTCAATGACAGAGTTTTGAATTAGTATCCTCATTCCCTTACCAACATTAAAAATATTTATAATTTTTGCTAATAAGATAAATAAAAAATATCATATAGTTTTATCAATTAGCATTTTCCAGATTACAACTAAAATCGAATATTGTATTTATAAAAAATCATTGTTTTCATATATATATAGTTTTCATATATATGTGTATATATATATAATTCTTCCATACATTTCCAGATTATGTATCTTTCCATGTTTTTTTATTGTTAAATGTCCTGTTTTGTTTTATATTTATTTTCCAATAAACTTTCTAAATCCTTTTGCTTTTCTGATGGCTGTAATACAGCTGACACAAGTCATTACTCCTTCCATTTAAGATTATTTTGAATATTTAATTTTATTTTCTCTATAATATCAGGGTAGATTTATAGAATTTTCTGCCATTTAAAATATTTGCTGTTTGCTTCTGTTAATTATCAGTTTTGTTTCACTACAATAAGAAAAGGGGCCTACATGATTTTTTTTTTAATTTTGAAAATGTATTTTAAATTTTTAGTAAAATTGTATTGACAGGCTTGATAGGTTTGTACCATGATATTTTATAACCCCAGTAATTCAGTGACTTTGAATATAAAAATCCTTTCTCACCCTTCTTGTTCCACATGAGTCAATATGGGGGCTGAGTTCCATACAAACACTTAGGTCCTCAGGTTTTTGGCAACTCAAAAATATACAGTTGTACTACAAGTAACATGAAACCTTTATAAAACAGGGAAAAAGATAACTTCAATACCTGCCCTCACAGACCGCAGCATACATTTCTTCCACACAGGATCAGAGGCCAGACTTAGTTACATGAGATTGCCTCCCTGTGAGGGGGCTGGGAAATGTAAGGAAACGCGTTGGACTATTTGGTGGCAACATCTCTTTCCTAAAGTTTCCTTCTAGTCCCCAAACATTCCTTTGCTCATTCTTTCCTTAAATTAAGCCTAATCAAACTCTCCTTAAACAAACGAAGCACAAACACCATCTATTCAAAGTATGGGATTTCTGGGTGATATGTAATAATCACTGAATCATTCTGGAAATGTCTCCTCTTGGATCAGAGGAGAGGAACAGCTAAGACAAGTTTCTGTTTCACCCTGGACACACACACACACACACACACACACACACACACACACACACACTTTATACTGTGGTAGAAGTAGGATAGCTCAATTGCAACAAATTTCTCTTGGAGGAAGGACAAAACAGTTAATACAGTTAATAGTAACATTTCTGAAATTGTATGGGTTGATATTGTGAGGGCCATTTTCCTGGAAATAATGAATGTTTTCTATGCATGCATTAATTTTGCTTTTAGCAGGGACTCCTTTATTCATTTATCCCAGGACCTGCCCCTGACTCTGCAGTCTTTTAAGCTGTTAGGGACTGAATGTTTGTGTTCCCCAAAAGCTCATATGTTGAAGCTCTAACCCTTAGCATGGTTGTTTCACATATAGGGACTCTAAGGAAGTAATCAAGGTTAAATAAGGTCATAAGGGTGGGTCCTGATCCAATAGGATTAGTGTCCTTATAAGAAGAGACATTGGAGATATCCTTCCAACCTCTCTCCATTAGCACACATTGAGAAAAGGTCATGTGAGGACACAGCAGGAAGGCAGCCTTCTTCTAGCCAGGAAGAGAGGACTTACAAGAAAATAAATTGTCTGGCAGCTTGATCTGGGACTTTTAGCCTGCAGAACTGTGAGATTGTGTTAGCTCCATGTATGGTATTTTGTTTGGGCAGCCCGAGCAGACTAATACAAAGGCATTTCCTCTTTCCTCATCCTTAGTGGTTGTTGAGGAATATGCCCAGTTTTCATAGTTCCCTTCCTACTCATAGTAGTTTGGGGCTCAAGAGCTGTTTACTTTCAGAGAGTCATAGGTAGTATTTTTAAAGTCCAGTCTCGCCGTTTCCTTGGCTACATCATCGTCTCTATTCATATCTGTTTAAATCAAGTCAATGTGCCAATCAAGCGTGTGCCAATTATTTTTGAAAAATAGTTTCCATATATGCTAATTTTCTTTGGGTTTTGGGGATTTTCATTTGTTTTTTTTTTGTTTGTTTGCTAAGTGCCTCTTTATCAGACTTATCAGGAAAAGGTTTGTCTTTCATCTAATTTGAGTACTGCACTTCTCATGCATTTATTATTAGTTGTCATACCATTCTATCAATATATTTTCTTTAATCAGCTTAATCAGGTAAGAACTTTTAGCAATAAGAAAGCAATCAATTCCTAATTAGATTTTGCTTCAATACTGAGTTTCATTGGCCTTTGTTGCTTATATATTCTCATGATTTTATCTCCCACATAAAGGTTTAAAAATAATTTGACTGCTTCAACTTTTGAAAACTCTTTATCAAATTGCTTCAATCCTTTTTGTTTGGGCTTGAAAACAAATATTTTCTGAGCTCATCACTTTCATGTAATACATCATCAAATCCAGTAAATAATGACCAATACACAGTATTATAATTCAATGCTCCAAGTTCATTAAGCTGAAAGTTCATTAAGCATATGATCTGTATTCCAAGTTAGGTATTATTAGAGTTCTACTAAATGTGTTGCCATCACATGACATGGAATGATACATTTCCATTCTCAAGAATCAGATTCTTAATTCACTACCACTTGATCCTTAAAATAATGCCATGTATTTTAGGCTCCTGTTAGGGCAATCTCACATCCAATGACAGTACCATTAACCCTATAAGCCAAGATAGAATAGGATGGGATAGGAAAGAATAAGACAGGTATTAAAGAGTAATAACACCAAAATTTCACTGGCTTAAAAAATATTTTATATCTAGTTCTGATGGCATGTACAATATGATCTGGCAGGGGTTTCTACTCCATTAGGAGGTGAAATCTATTTCTCCACTCTTTGAACTTGGACTTGGCTCTGTGACCTGATTTTACCAATGTGATTGTAAATAATGTGATACAAGCAGAGACTTGAAAAGATTAGCACGTTAAAGCTTGTTCTTGCTTGCTATACTTCAAACCATGAGAGAGTCATTTGAATACATTCATGTTAGTCTACTAGAAGATGAGAGGTCATGTAGAAAACAGCGAAGGCAACCTGTGTCACAATTTACTAACTTTCAGAAATGTGAAGGCCATCTTAGATAATCTTGCCAACTTCCCAACTGTCCATAGACACATGAGAGATCCCATAGAAATTATGTGAACCTCCTCTATAATGACACTATAAGAGTCATTAAGTAGATAAAATAATTAGATTTTAAACCAAGAAACTTACAAAGCCAAATATTATTTTTAAGTTTTTCAGTTTTAGGGTTTTTGTTACAACAAAATCCAATGAATACCTGAATTTTTCCCTACATGTGAGATACTACTGTAACAAAAGCCTAAAACATTGTCACACTAGTCTTAAACCTAGGGCATGAAGTTTGAAAAAGCAGCAAGGAAATCCTTAATGGAATTTGGAAAAGTGGTAAAGAAACTATTGAAAAATGGCAACCTATATTGTATAGGGATGGAAAAATTGTTAAAATCACTGTCTGTGGCAACTTGAGATGTAGAAATGTACCCAAGGAATTTGTGATATTGGTAAAATAGATTGTTATAAATTAAATACAGTAAATTCACAAATATTTATGTCTTTGAATCAATAATATTACCAATTTTCTCAGATAGTCTCCCTTTTCTCCTCCAGCTACACCAGCTAACCTTCCCCCCAGAAGACTAGACAATGTACACTGCACAAACAGGCTACATTACTCCCCAACATGTATTAGATTTAAATATATAGAAGCACTAGACAGGGAACAGTGAAATTAGTATATTCAATACCATGCCTCCTTTCCTGTCAAGACACAAGTTGGCAGTGACTGGAGCTCCACCACCAGGGTCCTGATTTCTGCCTTTCCTACAGCTATTGTTCCCTCTCTAGTTCCTTCTCCCAACTAGCTGGGCTTGTCCCAACTAGCCCAGCTAGTTGTCCCAGCTTCCCACGCTAGCTCAACAGGACTTTATTCCCTTGATGGATTTTCTTGAAATCTTCCTGGATCTCTTAATGGAATTCTGAGTGATATATTAATAGCAACTGAAGAAGTATTATTATCATTATTATTAGAGAAACCAGATAAAATTAGAAATTTCTTAAAGTTTATAGGTGACAAGTTTTAGTTTGTAAGACTTCTTCGTATTAAGTACTGTAATGACCATGATGCTGAATACTATCTACTTTTCTTGTAGCCAAAGAAAAAAAAAAGATATTTTCTCTCCACATGGCAATGATTTTTTTCAGTGAACTGTTAGCACAACCTGCAGAGTGTTTCAATGACTAATGATCAAATTTCACTTATTAACACAGAGAATAAAAGAGCTAGGGCTGACCCAAGCAATCTAAAACAGATTATGTGGAAAGTAAAGGACAGAATAGGATTATTAATCTGTTTTCCATTTATGTGTTATTGCTACAAATTTCAAAATAAACAAAATAAATATAATGTTTAGGAAAACATTTATTTGTGTAAGTAACACTAGGAAAAGCAAGGCACTAAATTAAAAAAATCAGGACATTGGTTACCTCTATAGAAGGGAGGGAGTATTAGTGAAAGGGTTCCATGTTCATGAATGCAAATATATATATATATATGTGTGTGTGTGTGTGTGTATGTATGTATAGGTATGTATAAATAAGAAAATTAGATGGATACACTGTGCTGTAGGATACTAAATATAATTAAATATATATTACTTTATATCAATTTAACAATTTATGTTGAACATGTTGAACTGAAGTGTTAGTTTGAATTTAACATAGAATGAGTCATTTTTAAAGGAAATTTAGATGAAAGTTCACTGATTAGTGATGAAATTCTAATGACATAAATAACGATAATGCTTCACTGCCAAGAAAGCTTAAAAAGCAGAAGTTTTCAATTAGGATTTATAAAGCATATATAAAGAATGGAAACTGCCATAAATATTATCTAGAAAAATAGTAGCAAGGAGACTGAATATGATAATGTCAACAAATCCTTTTCATTCTTAGCATACATTTTGGACTTTTTGCAAATGTCATTTGGCTTTCAATATCATTTATACTGCATAATCCAAAATTTATATTTATGTTACAGAAGTTTTACTCTAACTTCAGACTTGAATATTTCATTGTCTATTTGAAATCTGTGCTCAGACCCCTCATAGAAATCAATACTCAATCTGTGCAACACTGACTTCTTGATCTTCCCTATCTCCCAAACCTGCTGCATGCATAGCCTCTCACATAACATTTGATGGAAAACTCGTTCTTTCATTTGCTCAGACCAAGAACTTTGGAGATATCTTTGATTTTCCATTTCTCATAGCACACATCCAGTTCATCAGGAGTCCTATTGGCTGTTCCTTCAAAACATATCCAGGATTTGTAGAGTAAATGAATAGTTATAACTAATGAATTCTAAAATTAGCTAGGATATGAATATAGTAAAACACATAACTGGCAAACACGCTAATGTAATTCCTAATTTGAGAGGATTAAATCATTTCAAGCTCATCTCATTGGTGCCACTTAAATTATTATAATTACATTTTAGCTTCCTTTTTTACTCAGGCAAATCCCATTCCATTTATGTTTCTAAATGTCAGTTTAATTTCCCCAGTTCTTAATAATATATTCAAAAATGAAGGTAATTTAAATAAAAAAATTACATGACCATAAGATAAATCCTTTTAATGAGATTTTTAAAGATCATTTACATTTAATTTAAACAAAAATTAAGTTCTGTGTAAACTATTATCTCACTATTTGTTTTATATTTATGTCATTTGTTTTTTGTTCTTTTACTGAACAATTTTATATGTTTATATGAATATGTAATTTTGAGGTCTACACAAAAGGTAAAATATTATATTACTACATATAGGATTAGCATAATGGAACCAAATACTGAATCTGATTTAGATTTGAAAGATTTTATTCAATCTAATTAGCCATAATGACAATAGTACTTCCATCCAGCATCCAAGCCAGTTTTGATTTTGTGTTGACAGTTAGAATTTGCTTTGCCCGATTAAGTTTACAAAAGTTACAAAAGTTGGTACATTTAAAAGTTGAAATTTGACTTTTTATATTCAACTAAAATATCATTTGTCAATATTGTGAATCTTCTTCTAGAAATTAAGTAAAAGAACAAATTACAACATGGATCACAAGATCTGGTAACTAAAGACAGCTTCTCCACTCTGCCTACTTAGCAGGAGACTTTTGGGATAAAAGAGAAAGTCAGATTTCCTTGTAGATTAAGGTCATTGGAAACATGACTCTAAAGAGTTATATAGATCGAGGGAGAATGCTAGTATAAAAGACAAAATTTAAGTGTAATTATGTGTCAAGAATCATATTTCATCAACATAGTATTTTATTGATTATATTTTTGCTTTGAGCCAACAATAGAAAAAGATACAATTTAAAATTTTGAAAAATAAGTATATAGAAACTTTACATGGGATTATGTATACCATGGAGTACTATTCAGCTCTAATAAACAACGGTGATATAGCACATCTTATATTTTCCTGGTTAGAGCTGGAACCCATACTACTAAGTGAAGTATCCCAAGAATGGAAAAACAAGCACCACATATACTCACCAGCAAACTGGTATTAACTGAGCGGCACCTAAGGGGACACATAGGTACTACAGTAATAGGGTATTGGGCAGGGGGGAGGGGGGAGGGGGGCGGGTATATACATACATAATGAGTGAGATGTGCACCATCTGGGGGATGGTCATGCTGGAAACTCAGACTTGTGGGGGGAGGGGGGAAAGGGCATTTATTGAAACCTTAAAATCTGTACCCCCATAATATGCCGAAATAAAAAAATAAAATAAAATAAATCCTCCTCTCTTCCAGAAAAAAAAAAAAAAAAGAAAGAAACTTTACATGCTTTTGAAATGAAGCTTATACTTTTCAAGACACAAATTTTTATCTTTCTGCTCTTCTTGAATTTTTTGAAACATATTCTTATTTTGAATAAAATAAGGTAAAAATGACAAAATTGTAATAAGTAATAATTAAAATATCAATTTTAAGGGAATATTATATACTTTCATTTTTATCTTAAACTTACTAAAATTTCATTCATCACTATAATAGCTGTGGGAAATTTTTGCTATAATATCTATATAATATAGTTTCATAATGGGAAATTGGCATTCAAATATTGCATTTTATTCATCAATTTGAGAAGGTCCAGCCTATGTCAATATTGTTGATATAATAAATACGTGGGTAGTACTGGGGCTGAAGTGGGGGAAAGATGTGATACCTTTCCTCACCTACCATAAGGGTCACAACTGACACGCTTATAATATAAGACAGGCTAGCAAGGGAAAAGAATGACTAATTTATTTAATCAAAGTTTTACATGATATGGCAGCCTTCAAAAATGAAGACCCAAAGACCCAGGGAAAACTGTCTGCTTTTATGATTAGGTTAAATGAAAAATGTACAGCCTTGTAGAAATGTGGTTGGACAAAAGTTATACTCTAATGGCAATAAACTGGGGGAGGGAGGAGAGGGAATACTACAAGGCCTGTCTGTTCAGATTCTCCTTGGACCTTCTGTGTAGCATTTCTATCTCCAGATATGGGGCTGGACCACTCTCGAATGAGGGTCTTCAAGGGAGAAAGGAAAAGGAGAGCATGACCTTTCTATGTTTTATATCTTGCTTTGAGGGAGAGGAGTTCTAATGTCTATGACATAACTAAGAGAAGAAATAATTTGGCTTATATGACTCGTTTTGGAAGAGAACGGGGAATGGAAGACAGGGTTAAAGGTGGACCAAGATATCTTGATTCTGAGGTCCTTTCAATGTCTTTCAGTTCAAAATAACCAGCATGCCAAAGTGCCATACTTTGGGGTATCATGTTCTGAGCCACAACTGGGATCAGAACAGACAACTCAAAATATGAATGTAGGAGACTGGATATGCTACCCCAAAATATAATTATTTGGCACAGTTTGAGCAGGTTACATTAAGAAACTGCAGGCACAGGAATAGCTCTAATAACCTGCCATTTTATAAAGGAAATTTACATTTATGAAAGAAATTTTCATTAGTAAAAGGTATGTATATCAGAAAGAGACCTGCTCCCAGATAATTTTCATCACTGGAGAGAATTTTATCTGCAAAACAAGGCAGTCTTTATTTATGATATATTTCCTCCCTTTGCTCTCCCATAGTTTGTCTCTACCAGAAATCCTAATCCCTCATTCCTTTCTGTAGTTCAAGATTTTACAAAAGCTTCAATCATCTGGCCCTTCTCTGAGTTTCATATTTTTATGAGGTTCCTATGTGTAAGTATGTAATTAAAAAGATTATTTTCCTATTAATCTGTGTTATATCAATTTCATTCATAGCCCAGCCAAAGAATTTAGGAGTTTAGAGGGAAAACATTTTTCCTTCCTCTGTAGGAGGAAGAAGAATAGATAAATGGGTGGATAGACAAACAGATCTTTGCAATTTAATCATGCATACAAATCGTGCATAAAGTATAGATAAATATAAGTAGAGAAAAGTGATGCTGGATATTATGAAGATATTCTGATCTTTTATGTGTGTATGGGGAGGAGAACCATTGATTTAGGCAACACTCCTCAAGTTTAATTACTATTTTACTGGAGAAGAGTTGTTTTATCTGTTATAAGTGAGCAAAGAGCATGAAGAACATTATTGGTACACAAACAAGAGGAGGAAGCAGGAAAGCCTTATTCTGTTGAACATCAAAGCATATTATTTCTGAAGATTTTTAATGTTTTTCCTTTACTAACAGCCATTTTCCCTCCCCTAAGGCTGAAATGCTCTCTGGATTCCTGTGAGAACACTGTTCTGACCATCCCTCAATCAATATAAACCACTAAATTACTTAAGGTATTTCAGAAGCAGCACTGTGTAGGTCACTGAAGTGGATAATTTCTACTGAAAAGAAAAAAGAACTCATTATAAAAGGAGCTCACTATTTTTATATTTTTATATGCTATTTACTAAATTGAAGTTTCGAATATCCAAAAGTGTCCTTTCACCTTTAGAGCGCTGTTCCCAGACTCTAATCATGCATGGCATCATGTCTTCAGGACATCATTGACATACTCAAGGTTGTTCTAATGACTTATAGGTAATGTTAAACAAAATATATTTTCTTCTGTGTGTACAAAGGCAAGACATCTACCCAAAAGATCAAATGACACTCTACAAAAAAGACACCTGTACTCGAATGTTTACAGAAGCACAATTCACAATTACAAAGATGTGGAAACAACCCAAGTGCCCATCAATTCATGAGTGGATTAATAAAATGTGGTATATGTAAACCATGGAGTACTATTCAGCTCTAAGAAACAATGATGATATAGCACATCTTGTATTTTCCTGGATAGAGCTAGAACCCATTATACTAAGTGAAGTATCCCAAGAATAGAAAAACAAGCACCACATATACTCACCAGCAAATTGGTATTAACTGATCAGCACCTAAATGGACACATAGGAATTACATTAATTGGGTATAGGGCAGGTGGAAGGGGGGAGGAGGGGGTGGGTATATACATACATAATGAGTGAGATGTGCACCATCTGGGGGATGGTACTCTTGAAGCTCAGACTTGTGGGGGAAGAGGGGGCAAGGGCATTATTCGAAACCTTAACATTTCTACTCCCATAATATGCTGAAATAAAAAAAAAGAAAGAAAAAAAAAGATTAATAGAGAAAGAAGGTGACCATTTTTCTGTGTGGATCACCTATATTATATCTTGCAATACAAGGAACAAAAGAGAAAATAAATGGCTTAAGAAAATTATAGAAGATTTGGTTTTCCATGGATACGTTAAATAAAATTTATAGAAAGCCATTTGTTTCGACTGAGCTACTGCACTAGATCCAATAGACCAAACCAAAATGCAGTTACTCATGCTGAAGTTCCATGCTATGAAGCCACAACTAAGCTGTTTATCTGACCTTCAGAGAAATCAGAAATTGAGTGAAAATAGCAAAATCTCTAAACAGGCCAATTTCAGTGGGCATTATAAGGGAGTCCTCTCTACTTTAACCTTTACAAGTAAAGTAACTTTAAAATGGTCAATCTGCTTTTGCTTCTATGTCTCTGTTTTCCTCATCCCCTTTCTGTTTATAAAGCCAAACTCCTCGCTCAGGTCATCCATCGGAATACTCATTCTATTTTATGCGACGAGGCGTTGCCCAATTCTAGAATCACAGATAAAAGCCAATTAAGATCTTTAGAGCAAATTTGTTGTGATTTTGTTTGTTGACAGATATTAATTTCCAAAATTTGTATTAGGCATAAAATAATTGTAGTAATTACTCATTTTATTGATTTTCACTGTTTGTATGAGTTCAATGCAATCATATAATTTGTTTTATCACTGTCCATTTCACTAGTTGATTGACTATTGAAACAAAACGAGTTACTTTACAAGGAAAATAATGGTCCTACCTTTCTAGAATTTTGATATTAAATAATTTGTCTTCATGTTCGAAAACAAAAAAATACTCATTTGTACATCATATAATTAATAATTAATTTATTTGGTTTCGCCTCTGTACTTGATGCCAATTACTAAAACAAACCAATTAAAAGGAAAAGACTAGAGAAGAGGTTGGCTTGTGTAGAAAAGGAAAAATAATTTTCTCTCTAAGAAAGGCCAAGAAGAATCTGAACAGACAGTTCTTGTCGGATTCCCCCCTAAATATATCACCATTAGATCACACTCTTTTGTCCAATTACATTTACACCTGGATATCCATTCTTCATTGAATCTGAACATAAAAATAGAAAGTTTCTCTTGGGTCTTTGGATTTTTATTTCTGAAAATTCTTGTGTCATGTAAAATTTTGATTAAATAAAGTTATTATGCTTCTCTCTTGTTAGTCTATGTTTTGTTCTAGGGGTGTTGGTTATGACCCTTAATATGGGTGAGAAAATGTAGCACACATTTCTGCCCCTACAGTCATATGTTAAAGTAATGTGTCCTGAACACAAATGCTTTTCATATATTTTTATTTTGCTAGAGCAGAAAAAGGAAAACAGTGGGGTTCTTGATTAAATAACAAGACCTAAATACACTTTTCCAATAAATCTCAGATTATGTAAAATTTTCTACTCTTAAATCATTTGAATGGAATTATTCTGTGATTTGTGGTAGAAAGACATCATATGTGTGCATGTGTGTGTGTATACACACACCCACTTACATACACACACACACATATATATGTATAAATTTTTAAAAAGTCAAACCAAATTAAAAATAGATTCCAAAAAGTAAAAATGTGAAACATAGTGGATAGGAATGTTTTGTTTTTATTTATAAGCTAAGTCCAAATTGTTAACGTAAGAAATACATAGCTATATTTCTTGAAATTATCACTATATAACAGTTATTATTAAACTATTTAGTTTTTTTCATATTCAAATATATTACATTTGTGTTGCTTGTGGGTTATGTTTTCATTTAAAATAATTTCTGAAATAAAGTGTGTGGAAGTGGATAATGTTGCCTCCTCAGGCATATGGAATACTCAGACAACATCACAAAATAGTTATGAAACACATGCTATAAGACAGAGAGTAGAAAAAAAGTCTACAAACTAGCTTCTCTGGAAAAGCTAGCTTACTCCACACAGCATTTTTAATGGGCTTTTCAATTACTTCAAAACTGGTATATTTTTTATGTTAGACCCTGCCTTCAGTCTTAGTTTAATTCAGAGTTTTCAAAGGCAGTTAAATAACTAAGGTTTTCATATTGCCAAGGTCAAAGCGTCAACACATTGGTTGGTTGGTTTAACGTAGAAACATTTCACTTCCTGATGAGTAGTCAATTGGCCTCTCACAAATGGCTTCAACAAAAATGCTAATGTCTCAGCAGGAACTCATCACCAGTGTTGGAGAAAAGACTCAGAATGGTGGTGTTCTAACAGTTTGTAATGCCTTTCTATTCCAAACCCAATAAGCTAACACTTGAAATTTTGCTCAGCATCAAGGGATCATTTGAAAAGAGTAATCAAAATGAATTCACATCAACAAATGATTCCTAGCTATGATCATGTCCTACACACACCAATTTACTCATTTTCCACAATGACTAACTATACCAGTTATTTTTTGCTGTGAATGTGTGTGTACTTAACTTTCAAACATGAGTTGTTTTTACTTAAATTTTAGATATACATAGATAGCAATATCTACCTATGCTAACAAAATTATTTCTGAAAATTGTCAATTTTCTGTTAAAATTAAAAGAGCTAATTACTGCAGTATATATTTACTTAAATGTAATAGTGATTCTCTGCCAATGAAATAATAAAAAGACAGTACTTGAGGAAATCAATAGGGATTGGGACCCTTATTGTGTGGGAAATTGCCTTGATGTGATAGTAAACTCCAGGTACACTACCAGTGCTCATGAACCAGACAGGTTCAGGGACCAAATTCAAGTGCTCAGATCACATGATTTATTACACACATTTAATA
Organism: Mirza zaza; assembly: GCA_008750895.1. Lineage (NCBI taxonomy): Eukaryota > Metazoa > Chordata > Mammalia > Primates > Cheirogaleidae > Mirza > Mirza zaza. The sequence goes on along the minus strand of VSMD01032320.1, from coordinate 33,376 downwards.
CATACCACATAAAGCAAGGAGAAAGAGATGCAATAAATTAACACATCTATGATAGAGTGTAACTGCATTGGAAGGAACATGTTATCTGAATCCATGGTACACAATGTCCAATTGTCCTGTCTCTCTACCTTTTCTATGACAATATGATGGCCAGAATGAGAGCTGAGGTTCAAGCAAGAGTTCCCACTGACAAAAAATTGCTCTGGCTAATGATACATTCTTCCTTTATCTGAGAGACACAGGGACAAATTTGCCTGGCAAATAGCTACAGTTTGCCAAATAACTTGGGGAATAGCCAGGAGTCTTATGTAAGTTTCTTAGGCATAGATCTCTCAAGGCTGACATGGGTGTCAACAATGGGTGGCTGAATTAAGACCTCATAAATAATGCATGCTTCATATGTTTCATATATATTTAATATATCCTGTTATTCAATGCCTCTGATGCCTCATGCATTTTTCATGCCTCATGAATAATCTGCACTCTTGGTCTTTCCATCCCTTTCTATGTTTAACTTACACATGCTCTATTTACTAACTTCTCATCTATACTTAACATAGCTTGTGAGTTTCATTCATTTCTTCCTTACTAAAATTGAATATGCTCAAACAATACAACAAATTCATACTGTAATCTGCCCTGCAGCTATCCTACTGAAATGTTGTAAAGTAACTACAGAAGTAAAAATTTTCAAAATTTAGGCAAAGGAGACAATACGTATGGATGTGTTTTCATGGATGGGTATGGGTGTGTGAGTGTGGGTGCATGTATGAACAGATAGGTAATAGATGATTGATGGATATTAAAGAAATGATTACATTCACATGTAATTATGAGAAACAAACTTAATATATATAATAATGCTTTTAATTTAGAAATATGAGAGTCACAAGCTACATAGTTATGAGAGGAAAATTTTTGAAAATTTACATTAATTAATTGATAAGAAATTCAACAATGAAAGTACTTCAAAGTAGATATTTTTTAAAAGAGCTAAATTACCAGAAACACCAAATCATTTTATAAAATTAAATGTATGTAAATGATGTCAATACTTTTATTCTTTTGTCTCTTGGAATAAAATGCATTATTATCTATCATTAATTTAGTTCTGCACTCTATATAAGTACTGAAAATAATACTCAAATTATCATATAAAGTGTTGCATTCACTTCAACGTGACTTCAGCAAAGATATTAAATCTAGAACTAATATAATATATTCAATTTATATTATTCTAAGTTTTAACTAGTTTTATTTCTGGGCAGGATCACCTCATTTAATACTGTTTGTCAACTTTGACATAGTCAATGTACATTGCATGCTGTCTGAGTAGTTTCATCTTGTAAAACATATCAATTTTAGATTAATGCCAGTGTGTTGATTTGTGTGTATATGTTTGCAATGAGGGTAGTAATAATGGTATAGCTGTCCTGTGTACCCAGATACAAGCCTGGAAGAAAGATGATGATAATTCACTGTTTGGAAGAAAAGAGAAAGGGAGAGAAGCAGCCATAATACAGAATATCAATTTTAAATTGTCAGAATAATATACATATGAGGCTTTGTGTTTTAAACAGTAGAAATACATTTATTTTTAAATGTTCAATTTGTTTTGTTTTGTTCCTTCTGCTACTGTAATAAAATGAGACTAATTACAGACTACAAAGAAATTCATTTGTTTGTGGAAAGTTAACATGGTAGTGAAGGAATGAGTTCTAATTTTGATCTACATATTTAAATTTTAAATTATACCAAGAAAAGTAAATATTAATTCTATGGAAATTAGAGATACATGTTTATTACCAATATTTTTATTTTTAAATGTATTAATATTATAGTATTGTCACCCACTTTCCAAATAGAAATTAAGTGGATGCACTTTGCCATGCATCAATATGAAAACTGCCAGAGCCTAAACACAAGCCTGAGTGTATGTTGGCAAAGCTAAATTAACTGGAGGCTGTTGGACTGACACTACCATGAGCCAGGACAAAATAAGGATAGTTGGTCTCCTGTTTATCAACTCCTATTGTTTAATTCTGTCTCATAAGTGAGCACTTAAAAGTCTGCTTTCTACTGCTATTTATCCCTTCATTAACTGTTTCTGTGAATGACTTCTGAGGAATGCCACAAGACAGCACAATCAAAAATTGTTCGTGTTATAGTTTTTCAAGAATATATTATATCTAAAATAGGAACCATTTTTAATGACATAAAATAGCATACATAAAATGTACAGATCTTGGGGTTTAATACAATGAGTTTTGCAGTGTATACACCTACATAACCCACACCACTCAGCTGGTATAGAATATTGCTATCATCAGAATTCCTTTCTTTCCCTTTCTAGTCAGTCACTCCTCATTTCCTCAAACAAATGCTATTCTAAATTTTATCATCAAAAATCAGTTTTTCCTATTCTGAAACTTATACAAAATCATACAGTAAGCATTCTTTTTTCTTGATTCTTCTGATCAGTGTACTGTTGTGGACGTGCATACGTATCATGTATATCAGCAGTTGGTTCCTTTTTACTGCTACAAATTGTTTATCTTTTCTGTTGGTGGACATTCTGTTGATGAAGATTTTTCTACTATGAATAAAGATGCTATGGAATACTTGTTCCAGTACTTTTGTGGTACATTTTTGAAAAATCAGTTAGCCACAAATATATGGATCTAATTCTGGATTTTCTATTGTATTTCAATAATGTTTTCATTATCTTGTATATTATAACTTTATGGTAAATATTAAAGTCAGGAAGTTTATTTTTTCAAAGTTGTTTTATTTTCAAGATATTCCGGTTCCCCTATGTCCTTCAAATAGCTAAAATCATTGTAGACTCAAATTATAGACAAAAAGACTTTTGGGATTTTGGTTGCATTATATTGAATATACAGATAATTTCTGGACAATTGATACCTTAAAAATATTGTCTTCCATCAAAATAGATGGTATTTTAATGTATTCTATTTCTTCAATTTCTTGTAATATTGTATTCTTTTTTCAATGTAAACATCTTGAATATGTTCTATTAAATTTATTCCTGGACATTTATGCCCTTTGATGCTAAATGGTGTGTGTGCGTGTGTGTGTGTGTGTGTAATATTTAAGTTAAAATTTATTGACATCCTGAGTAAGGTTTTAGAATTGAGAAAAGCTTAGACTATAGTTGCTAAATATATGCATTTTGATATGGTTCTGATTTGGAATTACTTCCCAGAAATGTTAATCACAGTTGGATTGAAAGAGTATTTTCAAAATGTGAAAATGTTATTTTTGTAAGTATATCACCTTATAAGTCTACTGGAGATCCACAGGGATTTGCCTTGTGGAATTTGAAACAAAAGAAATAAGCAACAAAAGCTGTAGGGGTAGGTCCAGATTCTAAAAGAAAAAAAAGCAAAAATTTTAGCAAGTATAAATAGGAAAGCTTTCCCCCACCCCGATCATTTCAGTTGCTTAAAAACCAACCAGAAGAAGCATCTAGGAAGCCTGTCATAATTCCTCAGATAGTAAAAATTAAACCCATTCTACCCTCGTAAGTAACAGGTAAGCATTTATTTAATGTTTAAATAGATGTAGCTGAAGTAAAGTGAAATTAATGATAGCGTTGATGCAGAAGGAAAGGAAAGGAAAAAGAAGAAAGGTTGGATGAAGAAGGAAGACAATGTTCAGCCCAAGAGTTAAATATAGACACAAGCATCCCTAAAATGAAAAGATGGAGAACCACATCTATGGGTTCTAAATTAGAGACTACTGAACCCCAAAGCAACTCTCAAAGAGAGAGGAAAAATGTGAAAGAGTTGAAGTATCCAGCTTACCTGAACTCTTAACAGAGAAGAGGAAGAGAAATAGCTTTGAAGATGCAGAATGTCTAACTCCCAGATCAAAAGTAAAGAAAATGTTTCAGAAAGATAACATTAAAAAGCTTCAGAAGTTCCCAGAGAAAACAGAGGTAAAAGAACTTTAATGTTAGGATTAGATAAATTAAGATTACATTTTACCCATTTCATAGCCACAAATATTCTGTTTTTTTTTTAATTGCTCAAGATGTAGAAATCTCTACTGAATAGGGAAAGAATACTGGAGATATAAAAGATGTTTCTTTTAAAAACAAAACTGAAGCATATGAAAAAACATAAAGAGAGATGTGAAATAGAAGAGTTTATATCATTAAGAGTACTATCACAGTAAGCAGATGGTATAAATTCTTTTGCCATTGGCAATTAATATAACACTCCGTGTAAATGGTATATTTTTATGACATGTTCCTGTTGCTCTTTACTGGCATATGAAAACACAACTGATTTTGTAGATTGACTTATTTTGGTAAAGTAATTTCTCAGTTGAAGATTTTTTTTTATTATTATTTTGGATTTTCTATGTAAAAAGTCCAGTTGACTGAATAAAACCATTTGGCTTCTTTCTATCTAACCTATATGTTTCTCAATACATTTTCTTATCTTATTTAATTGGTTCAGTCTTTCAGTACAATGGTGAATGAAAGAAGTAAAAGTATATTCACATGCTTTTAGGAGAAATATGTTTAATCCACTATTAAATATGTTGTTAGGTTAAGGTGCTTCATAATGTGATTTATAAAATAGGAGTTCCATTCTATTTTTAATTTATTGAGTTTTCCCTTGAACAAGTTTAAAGATTGTCAAATGCTCTTTTGTATCCTTTGAGATCATCTTATGATTGAAAAGATTGCATTATTTTTCTTCTTTATGAGGTCAGTGCACTGAATTGAAGTGATTCATTTTCAAAAGTTAAGCTAACCTTGTATTTCTGGCAATAAATCTATTTTTTATTATGTATTTTCCTTTTTATATATTGATAAATTTTATTTTCTAATTTTTTGTGTGTTTATAAAACATATGAGTTTTAAATTTTCTTTTGAGGTTCTTGTCAGATTTTGGATTAGTTTTCTCCAGCTTTACAAAAACAGTTGGAAATTTTTCCTGCTTTATTTTCTGGAAGTTTGTTTTTAAAAAAATATATTAGCATTTATTTCTTAATTATTTGATAGAATTCACCATTGAAGAGTTCTAGGACAGAAGTTTTTCTGTGGAAAGATTTTTCTTTTAGGAATTATATTCTTTAGCAGATAGGGGGCTATTCAGTTTATTCTCCTTAGATCAGTTTTAGCACATTGTGTTTTCTACAGAACTTGTTCATTTTGTCTTTGGTGTTCCAAAGTTAATGAAATAAAAATTATTTATAATATTCTCTTACCCTTCTAATATCTGTAACATTGTTGTACTATTTCCTTTGATTACTGATATTATTAATTCAAAATAATTATGAATTATTTATTTTCTTTTATCTGTCTTGCTAGGGGTATATCAAGTATTTCAATCTTTTCAAAGAATCAATTCTTTGCTTTATTGATTTTCTTTATTGTTTGCACATTTTCTAGTTTGGTGATTTTTGATTATATATTTATCATATCTTTTCTCCTTCCTATTTGGGCTTATTTTGCTCTTTTACTTTTAATCTTCTTGAGATGAAAGTTAGATCACTGAGTTTCAAATTTTCTAGTTTTCTAATGTAAACCTATCAAACTATGAATCTTTAATCACAATTTTGATATGCTGTATTTTCATTAGTGTCTGTTTCAAAATATTTTTAATTTTTCATTATTTCTATTTTGACCAATGATTTTAAAATGTCTTGCTTAATTTTCAACTTCTTTGGGTTATATAAATTAATTTTGTTCTGGATTACTCAATTTAATTCTGTTGTAGCCAGGAAGCATATTCTGCATAGGATTGATCCTTAAAGTTCATTAAGAATTTTTTTGTTCCAGAATATTGTTCATTCATGTAAACTCAAAACATTTGTTTTCTGCAGTTGTTGGATTCAGTGCTTTAAAATGTCTATTCTAGTTGTCTTCTCAATTACAATACTAAGAAAGGATGTTGAAGTTTCCAACTATGAGTATAGATTTATATATTTCTCTCATTATTTTGATCATTTTTGAGTCATATACTTTGAAGTTTTACTATTAAAATTTTTTTCTGTATATGATGAATTGACCCTTTATTGTTATGAAATGTCCTTCTTTATTACTACTCCTGGATTTATGTATGCTTTGTGTGATACTAAAATAGTCCAGCTTTCTCATGCTTAGTATTTGCATTTACATATAAAGTTCATCTCACGTAAATAATGTTTAGGTAGGTCCTGTTTTCTTATAATTAATTGTGACAATATTTTTCTTTTAGATGAAGAATTGAATTCATTTATATTTAATATGATTATTAATATAGTCACATTTAAGACTACCATCTTGTTATTTTTTCCCTCTCTTTTGATTGTTCTTTTGATTATTTTCTTTCCTTTATTGGGACTAATAAATTATTACATAATATTTATGCTCTCTTGCTCTTTCTTTCTCTCTCTCAATGTTCTCCATTTTTTTTCTCTTGTAGTTGTTACTCTAAGAAGTACATTATAGTCTCTAATTTATATTTTCCATCACTTATTAACCACTTTAATCCTTTCTGTAAATTGAAATGTTCAACTGGCAGTATGCTGAAGAATTTCATTTGGCATTTCTTGTAGTGCTAGTCTGCTAGTAACAAATTTTCCCAGCTTTAATTTATTAGACAATATCATTTAGAATAATTTCCCTGGATACAAAATTCTGATATTACTGCTGTGCGCACTTTGATATCGTTACTCCATTTTTGTTCTGTCTTCATTTATTGTTGATGGAAAGTCAAACTGCCATTATTATGATTGCTGTCCTCTATATGTTTCTTTGACTGACTTTAGGATTTTCTTCGTATCTTTCGTTATCAGTAATTTTACTGTCATGTGGCTAGGTTTGATTTTACAAGCTACTAATATTCATGGATTGGTCATTATAATTAAACTTGGAAAAATTCCATTCTTTTTTTCCAAATAATTTTTCTGCCTAATACCCCCTTCTGTACCTCTAAGTTTTTGATAATATTTTTGTGAATTTTATGCTGTTTTATATCATAGTATTTTTCTCTTTCTTTGTACTTTATTTTGGATAATTTGGATTAATCTTTTTTCTAGTTCAATATTTTTCTTTCATTTGGTTCATTCTGTAGATTTGTATGTATTTTGGATTTCAGAAACTGTCTTATTCTATTCTAGAATACATTTTGATTGTATAGTTCTAATTTTGCTGCTGAGATTTCCCATCTGTTCTCTCATTCTTTCGACATTTTCCTGTGAATGTTGATTATACATATAATAACTCTTTTAAAGTTCTTTTATGGTAGTTCCAAAATCTAGGTTGAGGAATTAGTTCATCTTAATCCTTTCCCCTATTTTGAGTTATATTTTCTTGCTTCTTCAAATGTCTTATAATTTTTAATTGGATATTATGTATAAAATAATAGTGTCACCTGTACAACTATATATATATTTTTTTTTCACCAGAACATACAAGCCATTTTTTTGGACTGGTGGCTAGGAGTTCATTCTTTATATTTTTACCAATAATAAATTTGTTCTGTGCCTGAGTAAAAGATTTAAGAAAATTTAACTCAGCCTTATAACAGTTTAGCACATTTATATTTGTTCATGTAGTTTTCAGTAAGTGTATAATTTTACTACCATTATTTAAACATAAAGATATTTAAGATATTTATAAGTTAAGGTAATTTCAAAAGATCATAGTGCTAATTGTACCCTAATATAATTGCATGTATATAATATGTTTGGCTCATATATACTCAAACGCATAGTCTTAATTATTAATATATAAACATGAAAAACATCCCCAACAATAGCACAATAATAAACACTTAAGTTGACAAATGTCATAGCAGAATGTAGGAATATTTACTATCAAAGAGCTTTTAAAATAAAAAAAATGCATTACTTCTTTCAAAAACGTTTAAATATAAAACAGAAGATGTGTGTGTGTGTGTGTGTGTGTGTGTGTAAATGTCAAAATCCAAGGATAATTCATTATCCAGGCAAAAAAATATTGTTGGAAACGGGATTGAAAAAGAATTGTTAATGAGCTGGAAAATTAAGAATTTCAAAGGTATAAATCATGCGTTTTTTCAATGACCTAAATATATACATGTTGGAGAAATTACAAAGACAAGAAGGAAGAAAAAAATGTAATTTGGAATGTTATTGGATTCAGTACAATGGAGAAGTACTTTGTTATAATTTTTTTTATTGGTGTTCATAAGGGAAAAACTATTTACTAGAAATTGCTAAAGAGGAGATAAATACTAGGTCATTTTACTGTGAACTGATATTTAGAGCTATGCATAATTGCAGTTATGTTGCTTATATAACCTGCTGATTTACCTGTGATCTCAGCTGATACTAGAATATTATGAATCTTTAAAGACAATCTTCTTTTTCAAATTCAGAAATACTGGGGAGGATATTGCCAAAAACTACAGAAAGAATGAGAGAAACACAAAAGAAAGATATAATGAAATGAATTGTAAGAACTGATTCTTTTTCTTTGTTATGTATTATATATAATTCCCCCATGAAACAATCTAAAGTTTTCCTTGTCAAAAAAATTTTAATTATAAATGTAACTACTTTAATAGATATGAAATGATTCCACTTATTTATTTCTCTTTAAATAATCTTTAAAAAGCTTATGCTATTTAAATAATTCATTCATTTCAACCAAATTGCCACATTTATTGGCATAAAGTTATTAATTAAATTCACTTATAATCCTATAAATCTGTGTGAAATCTGTGGCAATGTCTCATCTCTCATTCCTTATATTGGAAATCTGTAAACTCTCTCTTTTTTTCTTGTCTTGTTACAGTTTTGTTGATTTCATTATTTCAGGGGAAATATCATTGAGTCCACAAATTTTTCTCTATTGCATTTTTTTTCTTTTTTCTGTTTTATGGATTTCACCTCTACCATGTATTATTTTCTCTTGTCTGCTTACATTGTCTTCCTTTTTCTATTTCCTAAATGCCAAGGTGATCTTATTGATTGGAAACTTTTCCTCTTTTCTGATGTGGTCATTTAAATCTATAGATTCTCTCTATAAACTCCTTTGTTCATATCCCCCATGATTTGTTATGTGGTATTTTTAGTTTTATTCTGTTTGAAAACATTTATAATTCCATTTTGATGTTTTTTACCCCTGAGATATTTAGAAATGCTATTAAGTGCACCAATATCTAAAGAATTTCCAGATACATTCTATTATTGATCATAATATATGTTCATTTAAAACTCTAAAGGGGCAGAAAAAATGAAATAATGCATAGATGGATTTTGGAATCATTAAGAAGTATTCAGTAAGTAATTTACATTTTTATATGTATAATATAGATACTAATATAAAATCTAGCAGTAGTGTTAGAGTAAGAGTCTAAGAGACAGGGCTGAGAAAAGATGCAGGTGATTGAAGATTAGGTGCAGGTATTAAAGTAAACAATCATCAAGAAGAAGCTAACTAGAGGGGCTGATAACTTCAGGCAAGAACCAGCTTCAACTGGCTTGTTCCCTATATCTGTCACCTTACATGAACTTTGGCTAATTACAATATCATTTACATTGCATTTTTAGATTTCTCTGCCCTTGAAATCACCATGACAGTTCTGAGACAACCATATAAAGTATGAAAATGGAAGTAATCACAATTCTAGGAATTACTACCTAAATTCTTAGTAAAAGCCAACCCCTTAGCCTTGAATATTTGTCCCCTCAATTAGTAAGACTTCAAAAGACCAAAAGTCACTCCCCACCAGTGGAGCTGCTCTATTTGGAGTGCTGTCTCTCTCTCTCTCTCTCCCCTGACAGTGTACTTTCACTTTTAATAAAAGCTGTTGCTTGTTTGGCTTAAACGGTGTGTCCTAAAATTCTCTTCTCGCAATGATCACTAAGAACCTGGAGAATCCTCTACTTAGAGGAGTTGTAAAGAAATAATTTACTATAGCCTCTGGAATGTTCTAAAAACTCAGTATTTTTTTTATTAATAAAAGGATTGTTCTAGTTTGAAAAAGGAGAAAAGTAAGATGAAAGGCATTACAAGCATAAGGAAAATCTAGTACAAAGGCTCAAATGCTAAAATAAATAAAATTGCCTAACATTTTGAGGTCATGACAAGAAACTTCATCTACCTAATGATTAATGAATATATTTTTGTGCATTTAATAGTAGGGGTGGATAGCAGAGGAAAAATTCCTGGTAAGATACAATTATGCCACATTTGGAAGTGTTTGTATGATAAGCCAAAGAGTTATAGATGTCAGAGTACATAAAAACAGTTCATCTCATTATTCTTACAAATATACCACAGCTGGGCAATGAGAAACACTAGCTGGTAAAGTATTTGTCTGTCAAACTATTCAGTTATTCACACAAATACATCTAATGGGTACTTTAGAAATAAATATAACTGCAGTTTAGAAGGATACTCATTTATTTAGAACTAGAGTCACAATTAAGTCAAATTTTTATGCACATGGTCGCCTATTTTAAAAGTTCTGCTTTCATGCTTTTGTTTATAAGTTAATAAAAGAATCGAGTAATTAAGGCATCAAAATAAATGATATTAAGTTGGTTCCTGTAAAAATTCAAACCACAGTAATTGACAAAAGAACTTGGAAATCTTCTCATGGATCTTTCAACAGACAGACATTTTTGAGGCTCACTGAATCCTTTTGACAAAATACTATACTTAATACCTCATGTTTTCAGTTATGCTTACCAATCCATCAGTTTTACTAGAAGCATCATATCTCTTCATGAATGTATTATTTCATATATATAACTGTACTTGATCTAATTAATATATTTTAAATGTATATCATTAGTTAAATATTGTGATCTATTTTAGAGGAAGAAATTAGGTATGATTTAGTTTGCATATGCTAAAATCTACATGTTTTATATTGTCTATATTGAATATTTTATACATCCTAAAACCTATATTTTCCAGGGAAAATTATTAAATTAATTATTGACAAAATAAAATGTGCTTGAGTTTTTCTTAAAACCCTTTATACACTTAGCATTTGCAAAGTTAAAATATTTTATCCACATTTAATCAATATTTTTTGAAAATATAACCATCTATTTTAAATTAAGGCAAAGGAAAATAAAGATAAGTTCTTTCTTTGTTTTTCCTCATAATATATAAAAATATTAGGCATATTTCTTATATTATGCATGGAGTACCTTGGAGTATTTAGGGATACCTGGAAAGCAGGAGTACTACCTGGAAAGAATACAAAAGGAAGTTATGGATTAGAGATATAAAAATTTCTTTTATAATTTCCTCAGTCATGTTCACCAATGTTATAAATGTTGAACAATGCATGTTATAAAAATAAAAATTATGGTAAGAGTCAAGATACCCACATCTGTTATTGAAGAATGAACTGTTCTCTCACTATATAATTAGCTATAATTAGATAACCAAACAAAACACATAAAATCACCATTTTCAGATATGGGACAATAGGCAGCACAGAGCTTTGATCTCTGAAAGAAGGAAACAAACAAGTTGAACAGTATGGGTGTCTTATTTTACTTCCTGGAAGTAAATTTTAAGTTGTAGTTCAGGAAGAGTAATAGAAATAAAGTCCAGTAGTAAACAAGACAGAGAACTGAGTTAACAGAGAATAAGACCTAGTTAACTGCTCAAAAGGGTCTCACCTTACCGAAGGTGATAAATCAATGATAGACTACAGACTGCTCTGCCATTCACTGCAATCCAGCATAAAAGCAAACTTTTAAAGGACCAAACTGATCTCAAATAACTTGATTGTGTGAAAGACCAAAATTGTACATCATGTAAAGAAATTCAAAATCCCACACTTAGTAAAATTAATAATCTTTAGAAACCAATAAAAATTATCAGGCATAGGTGTAGCTGAGGACAAAGGCAGCAGCACAACTATTTATGTCCCTAAATTTCTTCTCCAAAAATGAGAAAACAAGAAGGGATAAGCAAATCTTACACAAAATCATGCCCTCCACATAACTGAAAGAAAGAGAAAACTTAAAGTATGAAATATCTGTGATGAACAGAGAAATCCAGCATGGAATCTCTCAAGTTACTACTTTGCTAGCCTTATCCAGCCAATATGGAGAGCAAAACTGTGATGAGAAAAACTGTGGAGAAAACAGAAGATGGAGACTAGCAGAGTAGCTGAAGGGCGATTGGGCATGATTGCCAAAAGTGTTAAATCCATTCCCTAAATAAAAATGCCATTAGGGTTTTCAGGCAGATTACAGCATGGACTATAGTGAAGAGATTGAAAAGTATGATGGTTTAAAGAAGATAGAACTATTTAAGGATAAAAACAATACAAATATAGGCCTGGTTTAAAGGGGCAGGTTCTATATATAGGAACATTATTTAAAATGCATAGTTTCTAGTGGAGAAAAATGAACACAAAGAAAAGTGTTTGACGATTGGGTTGTGAAGATAAAAAGAAAGGAAAAAAATTAGCATCCTGCAAGGCAACAGAGAATCATTAACAGGAGGATTCATAACCCTTCCCTCCACTATCACAACAAGCAAGTAAGCGATAAATCCATTAAAGCAGCAGTCCCCAACTTCTTTGACACCAGCAACCAATTTCATGGAAGACAATTTTTCCACAAACCATGGAGAGGCGGGAATGGTTTTGGGATGATTCAAGAGCATTACATTTATTGTGCTGCCAAACGTCTCTGCTAATGATAATCTGTATTTACAGCTATTCCCCAGCTGCAACACCTCAGCTCCACCTCAGATGATCAGGCATTAGATTCTCATAAGGAACATGCAACCTAGATCACGAGCACAGTTTACAGAGAGGCTCCGGCTCCTATGAAAATCTAATGCCATGGCTGCTCTGACAGGAGGAGGAGCTTATGAAGAGGTGAGAGTGACAGGGAGCAGCTGCAAATACAGATGAAGCTTGGCTTCCTTGGGCCCCCTCACTTCCTGCTGTCTGGTCTGCTTCCTAACAGGCCTCGGACTGTTCCCTATCTGCAACTCAGAGGTTGGGGACCGCAGCAGTGAAGAATCTAGTATATCTTGCAAAAATACTTTCTTCTAGTTTATTAGTTGTTTACTGACTTTTTTTAATGGTGCTATTTGCTATGCAAAAGTGTCTTTATTTTTATGCAGTAAAATTTTCAATTATTTTCTTTTATTAACTCTGGAAAGCCTAGCTCTACACTGAGACTGAGACTAAAAAAAAATTTACCTGTGTTTTCTTCTAGTACTTATATGGTTTCCATCTTTTATTTTTTACATTTAAGTCTCCAATCAATTTGGAATTTATTAGATATATGGTATGATATATAGACCTAATTCCATTGTTTTCCCAAAAATTTCTACCCATTTTTAATAGAACAATAGAAACAAAATGTGAACTGTGGATGGGTTACAAATAAATACGCCAAATTATGAGATCTTGGAAGTTGAGAAAACAGCAGAAATAGTAGGTCACTCTCATCTTCCCCTCATGCTTTTTTCCTAAAGCAGGCCATGAAACCTAGGAAAATCACTCTCTGACCTTCTCCCATTCTTTCCTCTGAAGAACCTCATGTAACAAGTGTTCTTCCCTATACCTGGAGCACAGAGGGGCACCAAGAAAAGTCTAAACAAACAGGCCTTGCTAATCCCCCCCAGTTTATTATGATTAGAGTGCACCCTTTTGTCCTCCAATCATGCTAATGCATGGCTGTTTGTAAAAATGACACGGATTTCCCTATTTCTTTGGGTTTTCATTTATAAAGCCTCCCATGTCACATAAAACTTGCATTAGATAAATTTGTATGGTTTAATCTTGTTAATCAGTCTTTTGTTATAGGAGGCTCAGCCATGACCCAAGGTGGGGTAGTTGAGATACTCCACTCTCTCAAGAGCCTGCAGTTGACTTCCTGGGACAACTGACAAAAAAATCCAGCAGAAAGGTGAGAATTCTTAAGAAGGTCAGCCCCTTCCAGATTTCTGCCTGTAATCCCCAGGCAGGAGAGGAAGATAAAAATTTCTCCTGTCCCTTTCTTTCCAAATTCTGATTAGCAAGAGAAAAACATTTCTTTGAATTGTGACTCTTGGTTAAATTTGGTTTGTCAGTACCCATTTATTATTGAGCCTTTTCCTCCTAGGGACAGTTCTCTCTCTTGCTAATTTCATTTTGTATCCTGAGAAACTTGGCTTGACTTTTTGCTTTGCAGAGGCACACCAGTTTTCAGGCCTGTTTGTGCAGATAGCCAACTTCAGGTTGGGGTCACCCATGAATGTGCTGGACAGAAATGTAGGTTGCACCCCATTTGTGGTTAGAATACTCACAGTTGCCAGCTCTTGAGGGGGGAGGGTTATTTGTGTGTTTTTTGTTTTTTCTTTTTTCTTTTGCCTGCTTTTAGAGGTGATTTTGGATCTTGGAAGGGCTGCATATTTTTGCAACCTCTTTGAGGCTTATTGGTTTTGGTTCTGAATCAAAATATAGGTACCTATATATAAATAGAAAAAGGAGAAAAATGACTTCAATCTGATAATAAGATATTTGAAAGTATTTATTTAGAAAGTGCTATGGTCAGTAGTCAGCTTTGGAAGCTGACACTCAGGCTACGTATATACATTAAGACCTCTCTTTTCTGTCTATTGGATCCCTCTTCTCCTGTGGGAACTTCTCAGTCATTTGAAACTCCCTTCTTGAACCTCCATTCTTCACCTCCTTCTCATTGGAAGGTCATTGTTTTCTTTGGGAAGCTTAAGATCTCCCCAAGCTAGCTTTTCTAAAATGTATTCTTTCCCAAAGTGTGGTCTCTGGACCAACAACATGAACATCACTTGATAATTTGTTAGCGTTGTAAATTCTCAAGCTCTGTCCAAGTTTCCCAGACAAGATGATACAGAGAAATTAAATCAAAAATTATGGGGCTACACCAGAGAAATCTGTGTTTTAATAATTCTTCCAAGTGATTCTAAATACAACAAAGTGTGAGAATCACTTGTCTATGACTTCTTACTTTACTGTGTAAATGAAGAAATATTTTTGACTATTTTCTCCAACACCCTCATTTGAAATCAAAACTAAAATGATTAGAGCATGGCTTCAGCCTCACCGCAGGATATACCAACTCTGCTCAGGATCAGGAATGTTTCAAAAGTGACCCAGTGACTAACATAAGAGTCCTAATCTCTCTATGGTTTACTTTGCAAAAAAAAAAATTCAAAAATGGCTTCTCTTCCCAAGTAAAATACTGCAGCATATTTTTGAAAATTTCTGCTAGAGAAAAAATTTAAGAAAATCTTTAGCAAGAATAAGACAGTGCAAGTATTATTACATGACCAGTAAAGAAAAGGGGAAAAGGCCAAAGAGAAAAAAAAGTATAAGAACTTCCATTGTAACAGTGCCTTAAAATTAGGCTACTTGTCCAGTTTTTCTAAACAAATAAAAGCAATTCCGTAACCACCACATTCACACTTTGCTCATGTTTGTTTCTCAGATTTTTTTTACAGCCTATGCATTTTATCATTTTTTTTTGCTTACAGAAGTAATTTTAGGCTTTTAAAAAGGCATTACCTTATTTGGGGACTTCTTTATGAGATAGAGTTGTCAGACAAATCACATTCACTGTGACAGACATTAGCAAAATCAAGTGGATTTAGTCTACCTGAAAAAAGGTCATACAAGTACTAATTTTCTTACAATGAAGTTTGCTTTTCTTGGAAGCATATGTTCTATCAGACTATATGATTAACTATTGAATTGACCATAATAGTATTGAAATTAGAAACTATTCTCACTTCTCAATCTGTTCTAGATGAACTAGATTTTTTTTGAGAATTTTAGTTACTCTGAACTTTAATCTACCTCCCCCCAAATGACCATATATATGAACGTTTATCTCATTCCCAATAGAAGATTTTGGTACTATGTCAAAAGGAGAAATTAAAACTTCTGAATTAAAAGTTTTATAAAATATGACTATCCACTTAGAAATTAAAAGAAAAAAATAACTCGGGTCACTATTTCATATCAATTACATATTAATTATAAAGGTCTACCTGGACTAAAGCTCTATATATAAATTAAAAATCTAAGAAATTATTTAAAAAAATAAATAGGATTCTACATTTATGATCTTTGGGTCTAAAGGCCTCCTTGAAGATCACACACACACACACACACACACACACACACACACACAATAAAAATTAGGAAAATATGATAACATATACTGACAGTTTTTAAAACAGATCTAAGACAAAATACAAAATAACAATGTTGACAGATAACAGGGAAAATATTTCAATTGGTATAACAAAGAATTAATATCCTAAATATGTAAGAAGTTTCTCCAAACCAAATAAAAAGATTTAAAAATTAGAAATTCTGCAAATTATACAACACATAATGCCAAAGAAAGTAGATAAAAATTGAAAGTAAACATACAAAAAGAACACAACTAAAGTAATGATATGGAAGATAAAAATCAAACAATGAGTAGGTCTTATATTATTTATCAGACTAAATAATAATTCAAAACTGCACAATGTTAAATGTTTTCAAGTATGTGGCACATGTGCCAGTAGAGAGAGATCCAAACAGACACGACTGCTTCTGAGGAAAATTTGGTTGTATCTATTAACCATAGATATACACATTGTTTATACGGCTATCATTTGAATGTATCCCCCAAAGTTCATGTGTTAGAAACTTAATCCCCATCTCTTTCATTGCTTATCAAAACATTCTTTACTAGGACTTTTAACAAATGTTCTTATTTCTATGTACTCGGGTATAAGACAGCAAAATAAGATTAGCCATTAAATAATCAAAAATATAGTAGCAGCAATATGACAGATATCATGGAGTGATTGGTGCATTGGATCAAAATATCTAATTTTATATTTTTATGAAAATAATACAGAATTATAAGATATTTATACAAAGTATTCTAATATAATACAGTATGAGTTAAAGGCTTTGTGGTTAAAACCTGGATTTAAATCTTAACTGTATTATAACTGTGTCATTTCAAACTAAGAGGCTCATTTTCTGTACTCACATAAGTCAAGTTTCTATCATGGTCCTTTGCATAGCACTTGGTGTAAGTGGCATTGAATACTGGTATGATGGTTTTATAAACATAATAGATTAATACATCCAAAAAATAGACTATGGTACCAAGGGCATGTAGTCAGACATAGAACACTTTATAAAAGTGATGGTCTATGGAAGGCAGGCTCCTTAGGTGGGAGGGATTTATTCCCAGGTATTAGTAATTTGTATCTTTGTAAAGGGTGGTATAACAGATTTTTACTGTAACTTTATGGGGATAGTCTCAGAATTACATTGCAGAACTTACCTGAAAAAGCAGCAGTTGCTACCACTGACACCAAATCCACCCTTTTGCAAGGGCCTGCAAAAGGAAGCCATCCACTTTCAGACGCACGCAGATGTGTCTTTTCATTGACAAAGCCTGCCTATATCTTGACAACAAGGAAGTCTGGAAAATGTGAGATTTGGGGATTTCTACATTGAAAAGCTGGCATTTCCACACTGTGGAGAATGATCAGAATGTAGAGAAGGTAGCCAAAACCTTTGAGACAATTTCAAATAACAACAGTCAACTACAGGGGCATACATTATCATTGCTGGTTTAAATTTTGCCCTGGGAAAATGATACCCCATATTGTAAGGAAAATGTCTGTCCAGTTTGATAGGTATAAATCATATTGTGAAGGCAGTTCAATTAGTTGAATGCCATGACACTGTTGAATTACATGTTAATAATTGCTTGTTCTGAATTTCATGCAGTCATCTACATGTCATGCAATCATCTAAAAATTTGACTTCCTAAACACTTTTCCTAGAACAAGAATGCTCCTGTCAACTTACAACTCTGGTGTAACTTACATTATTACTATAAATCAATATCTTGGTGTTTTGGTTTATGCACCTCAGTCTTTCAGTGTCTAATAAATTCCGATAGCATCATTAGTCTCATCAATTCTGTGGTCCTTATAAAGTTTCTGAAGTACTGTATTATTAGGAAAATGTCCTCTGAGTTACTTTATTACAAAGCTACTGATCTTGCCTGGTTATGAACCACATCATTGTGTTTCTTCTCTCAAAATTTTAAAATCCTGCCACCTCAACACATTAGATTTCTTTCTGACAAAATATGTTGTTTACATCAACATTTTGTCTTGGTGAATATTTTGCATAGCTTTAATTGTTAGAGAAAATGTCTTTGTGCTGGACACAGTGTCTATTATTTAATAAGTGATTAGTGAGCATTTATGGATGAGTGAAGAAAGAATGGCAAAATGACTTTTCCCTCTCTGACCCCTACTTTATTTCTCTTCCTGGTACTGAAATTGCCTTTCACCTTTATTATACTCATTACAATCTTAGGAAATTTTCTAGAAAACTTATTAAATATAATTTAAACTACTAGAGGCAGTTGATGCCAATGCAAATTTCAACTTTATATATCTTGGGGCCACAAGATATCTTAATTGTTATGAATAAAACTGAAGATTTATATCAAAAAATAATTCTGACATAAATCTTTTGAGCCTCATCATGAGTATACTATTAAACAACCCCACTCATTCCTTGCTTAGTGACATCATCTTCCTCCCATCTTCCTTATTCCAGGATTTGCAGCTATTTATATCTCCCCTGCCCTTTAGAACACTATAGTCAAAAAATATTGCATCAAATATCATAAATGGGGATGAAGTCAATACCATTGCCTTGAGATATAGAAAAAAATTTAAAAGTGTGTTCATGCACACACATGCGCACACACTCATATTCACATACTGAGCCCTGAGGATAGTAGAAGTAAACACCATTTCATTTAAGACAATCCAGCTTTCCTAGATGATATGCTAATGAACCAGGTAAGAAGTTCTAAGCCATTGATACCACATCATTCAGCATACAATTTTCAAAAACAAGTTAACGAACCAGTTTTTGAAATTAATTTAAAAGAAGCACTGTTAGACACATACCAATGATGCCAGTTCATTTGCTTGCCAAAATAGATTCTACCTTGGGTCCTTTCTACACTAAAGCAAGCTTGACTTTGGCTGTCATCAGACATGGTACAAAAATAAAAATGAATTAAGTGCACCCCTAGACTATTGAGAAAACTATTTTTTCC
The DNA here is from genome assembly GCA_008750895.1 of Mirza zaza. Lineage (NCBI taxonomy): Eukaryota > Metazoa > Chordata > Mammalia > Primates > Cheirogaleidae > Mirza > Mirza zaza. Next base: position 14,254 of record VSMD01032320.1, on the reverse strand, counting down.
ATTCACATAGGTAAACTATATTCAAATGACCACAACATAAGAATTAAATGCCTGATGGAAAAGTTGAAACTAAACAGATATTTTTCATTTCCTTCTGTGTATAGTACTTATTCAAAACCCTGTGTGAGAAGAAAATGACCTTCCTAATTCTGAGGTATTGGTGAATCATTCAGTTCTGTGTGTGCTTGTCTCTATGCCTGTCTGTCTCTGGTGGTTTACATTTATGTGTGGACAAAACAAGCTTGGGATTTTTTTAATCTATTGTTTCATATACACATTATCTAAAACAAATATCCATATGAGTTTTATTTCTCTTATAGGTGCTTCAATTTAGAATTTCTACCTGAAATATGTTTAGGTCAATCCAGCAAGAATTATTCTCTGAACAAATAAACTGCTTTAAGTAACATTTTTCTATCGTCTGGCATTAAATCTCCTTTTGTCAATACTTTCAAAATTTCTTGCTGTCTATAACCATTTTTGCTAATATAAGACCTTGTCACGAAAAAAGATTCCATCTCTGAATTCACAAATATTGCAAGCTCTGACCATAAACTGCTTCCTTCTGCCTTTCTCACTGACTTTGCTGTTCCCATTAATCTTAATCTCATCCAGACATTGATACCTGCTTCTTTGTTTATTACATGGCTTTCAGTCTAGTGAGAGTCACAGGATAGTAAACAGTTCTATTACAATATGATTCCGTGCTGTTGCAGGCCAGCTCTTTCTCAGGTGCTGTGTATACTATTTACTTAATTTCTCCCAAGTCCAACCACCTATTTTCCATATTTACTACATGATTTGAAGAAAGATCACAGTCATCTCTTGCCTGGATGACTCTCACAGTACCTAGGCGAACCTTCCTTACTGCTGGATATGCATCCAATCCATTTCTCATGTGCAGCCTAAGCGATCCTTTTAATATGAGCATTTTATATTCCTTCCTTGCTTAGAATATTTCCTTGTGGCCATGCCACTTACATAAAAGCAAAGAACAAATTTCTTAATGTGATTTATAAGACCCATGGGTGATTTCCTCCGCTGTCCTCTCTCCTTGCCCTCACCTTATATCCTGCCCTCTAGTCCCAATATGTAATCTACTGCCTAGCCATGCTGCATTGTTTCTGACAAATGGTGCTCCTTCATGCTCAGCAACAACAGACATACCATTTCTCTTAAAACAGACTTCCTTGATCAGCTTCCCCAACTTCTATTTAACTTCTCTTTTCTCTTGCCTCAGAATTTTTATGCAGTGGTAAAGAGAATGAGTCTTCATTGTTTTTACTACATTTTTCATCCAGGTTGGTGACTAGGACTACCTCTACCCTTCAATTTAGATTTCAGAGACCTAGACTATGACTACCACCCATAGTGGTAGAGTTTAATAATAATAAAAAAAAGCATGAGAAAAGAACAGGAGTCCAAATTACAAAAGGAACATGCTTTCTTCTTGGATTCAGAAAAGAAAAAAAAAATGATGGAAGTTATTGCAAACCAAAAGCTAAGAAGAGAAATTTAATTCATATGTGTCCATTAGACTTTCTATAAATCAGATTTTCTTGTTAAATCAAATAATAATTGAATTTGCTTCAAAAATAAGATTTTTTTAGTTTTTCCTTCACAATTAAGGGGCAGTATGAAGTAGTATGGGTATAAAACAATGATAAGGGAAAACAGGCTGCTTAAACCAGAGGAAGAGAGAGAATTCTTTAGGAGAATAATTAAGATCTTAGAGCATACAGTAGACAGATATGAAAGGGAAAAAGAAATTAACCTGGGTCTAATTTCTTTTGAAGAGATTTCAAAAGGAAGATGTCTTAGGTGTTACTAGAGCCAAAGTATAATTATTACCCAAAGAAAAATGAAGAAAGTCAGGCTGAAGTAATTCTTTCAGAGTGATCTCAGAACCAATAAAGTATGTGGAGTTATATTGTCAATGCATGGAGTATATAATGAGAACAATTGATGAACAAGCTTTTGAATACTGAGACAGCTTTGAAAAGTGGTTACATAAAAGTTGGATATATTTAAGAGGCCAAAAATGGGAATATTAAGAAAAGTATTAAAATATTCTTTGGAGAGTTTAGGTTACATATATTGCTTTTGCCCCACCTGAGTCAGAACTTCAAGTATGTCCATCCCCCGGAAGGTGCACACTGTACCCATTAGGTGTGAATATACCCATCCTCTCCCCCACCCACCTGCCTGACACCTAATGAATGTTACTACAAATGTGCACATAAGTGTTGATCAGCTAATACCAATTTGATGGTAAGTACATGAGGAGCTTGTTTTTCCATTCTTGTGATACTTCACTTAGTAGAATGGGCTCCAGCTCTATCCAGGATAATACAAGGGGTACTAGATCACCATTGTTTTTTTGTGGCTGAATAGAACTCCATGGTATACAGGTTTGCTGTAGAAATATTTCACTTCTTTGGTTGAATTTATTACTACGTATTGTATATTTTTGTAGCTATTGTAAATAGGATTGCTTCCTTGATTTCTTTTTCAGTTTGTTCACTGTTGGCACATATAAATGATACTGATTATCATATGGCGATTTTGATTCCTGCAACTTTACTGAATTTGTTTATCAGTTCTAACATTATGTGGTAGAGTCTTTAGGCTTTTGTTAATATAATATCATGTCATCTGTGAACAGGACAATTTGACTTCTTCCTTTCCAATTTGGATGCCCATTATATGTTTCTCTTGCCAAATTGCTCTGGCTGCGACTTCCACTACTCTATTGAATAAAAGTGGTGAAAGTAGGCATCCTTGTCTTATTCTAGATCTTAGAGGAAAGGCTTGCAATTTTTCACCATTCAGTAGAATGTTAGCTGTGGGTTGGTCATACATGGTCTTTATTGTTTTGAAGTAAGTTTCTTCTCTACCCAGTATGTTGAGAGGTTTTATTAGAAATCTATGTTGAATTTTTTTAAAATCCTTTTTTCAACATCTATTGAAATGATCAGATAGTTTTTGTTTTTGATTCCTTTGTGATGTATCAAATTATTGATTTGAATATGTTGATCCGTCCTTGCATCAGTGCATCAATCTCACTTGATCACAGTGAATAATCTCTTTTTTTTTTTTTTGAGACAGAGTTTTACTCTGTCTCCCCAAGGTAGAGTGCACTGGCATGATCATAGCTCACTACACTGTCAAATTCCTGGCCTGAAACAATCCTTCTGCCTCAGCCTCCCAAATAGTTGGGAATTCAGACACATGTCATCATGCCTTGCTATATTTTTCTATTTTTTTCATAGTGACGAGGTCTCACTCTGGCTCAGGCTGGTCTCAAATTCCTGACCTCAAGTGATCCTCTCACTTTGACCTCCCAGAATGCTAGGATTACAGGCATGAGCCACTGTACCTGGCTGTGAATAAACTTTTTAATGTGTCGTACTTGGTTTGCTAGTATGTTGTTGAGAATTTTTATATTTGTGTTCATCAGGGATATTGATTTGTAGGTTTTGCTGTTGTTGTTGTTATCAGATTGTTATCTGGTTTTGGTATCACAGTAATGGTATTCTCATAAAATGATTTTGGAAGTATTTCCTTCTCTTTAATTTTTTAGAATAGTTTGAGGAAAACTGGTGTTAGTTCTTTGTTAAATATTTGGTAGAATTCATCAGGTCTTTGGCATTTCTTTGATGAAAGAATTTTTATTGTTGTTTTGATATTATTATTGTTATTCATCACAGATCTGTTCAGGTTTTTATATTTCATCATGATTCAATGCTGGTATGTAGTATGTATCCAGAAATTATGAATGTCTTCTTTTTTTAAGTTATTGGTATGTATATCTTTAAAACAGTTTAATGATTCTTTGTATGTATTATCAGTTATTGTGTTTTCTTTTTTGTTTCCAATGTTATGTTTTTGTATCTTCTCTCTCTTTTTTTAATTACTCTAGCTAAAGCTTCATTGATTTTACTTATTTTTATTTTTATTATTTTTGTTTTTATTTTATTTCAGAATATTACTGGGATGTAAACATTTTGGTTATGTAAATTGCTTTTGTACTATTTGAATCAAAGTTGTAAGCGTGCCCATCAACCAGATAGTTTGCATTGTACCCGTTAGGTGTGAATTTACCCATCCTCTGCTCATTGTACCCACTCGCCTGATTTCTGATGAATATTACTTACATATGTTCACATAAGTGCTGATCAATTAGTTCCAATTTAATGGTGAGTACATGTGGTGTTTGATTTTCCATTCTCATGATATTTCACTCAGAAGAATGGTCTCCAACTCCAACCAGGATAACACAAGGGGTACTAGTTCCTCATTTTTTATGGCTGAATACTACTCCATGGTATACATATACCCCATTTTGTCAATCCACTCATATGTTGATGGATACTTGAGTTGTTTCCCAAGTCAAAATGTAGGGGATGGAGTTAAAGTGTACAACCTGGTGCTACTGAACACCCACTCTGATTTGGCATCACCTTGGGCTGATTTAAAGTGCACAGTTTTGTGGTCTGGACTTACTTGCCCCACTTCCTCTCTTTTTCTCTAGCTGCCCTCAGTGGCTTTTTTTTTATTTTCCTTATAGGCACTCACAGTGCTTCCTGTGGGTTTCAGAAACATTTTTTCTACAAAGGAAAACAGACAATAATGAAGAAGTTGGCTGTCAGTCTCAATCTCACTTTTTCCACTGTAAAAACCATGAGTCTGCAGGAATTTTGGGGGTGTGGTGGCTGGCAATTTGAGGAGGCGCACTGCAGACAGAAGTCTGTTTCTATTACCATATGCTTGAGGGTTTTCTTCTTAACTTCACTGTGGCTCCAGGGATTGCCTTAGCTTCAAATTTCAGTTCTGTTTCTGGGATACTGCTGGTGATAATCTTGGTGCCAGATTTTTGGTTTGGGCTTTTTGTGGAAGAGAGAGAATTCAGACTGTTTCTTCTTCACCATTTTGGTGATATCACTCTCTGTTGTTTTTTAACTGCTTTTAGAGTAAGGATGGTTTTTTTTTGTCATATCAAATATTTTTAAAGTTAATTCAATGCAATTTATTAATCTGTTCTTTTATAGCTTTGACTTTTTAAATCATCATCTGAAAGCTATATACTTTCTCTTTTATTGTTTAATATTTGTATAAATTTATCTCACCTTTGTATCACAGTGTTCAGTGCATAGTACGCATTGAAGAATAATTGATGAATGAATGAGTAACAATGGATGGGAATATAGAGCCAGGATGGAGCAAAGATGGAAAATCTACCATTATCAGGTGGTCTCTAGCCTAGTGATAGAAATATAAATCCAATTAATCAGAAAGGAGTGAGATGTTCAAATATATCAAAGCTAGCCACATCTTGCAGATGAGTAAAGATCACAATTCTTAGACAAGAAAAGTACTTTAAGTCAGATTGACAATAGCGTGTTGACATTGAATATTCTGTTAAGCTCATAATAGGAGTCTAATCATGGCTTGGGTTTTAGAACAATGTCCATCTCTAGAATGGTATTGTGATGACATAAACATAATTCTGAGAGAACTACTGTGCAAGGGAATATAATAGTGAGATAATTGAATACATAACTTATACAAACAAAAGAAAGGGATATAAAAAAAAGACCATAACTTAATATGCAAGGGGGGTACAAGGGGCTCAGCAAAGCTACAGATGTGAGTTATAGAGCAAAGATATTAGTTAAGTACAGGCCCTCAGATAGTGTCGGGGGAGTCCAAGGGCCACTGAAACATTTCTGTGAAGAGATAGGAACATGTCATCAGAATTAAAATTATTAGGAGAAAATCATTGTGAAGAAAGAGGGAAAAAAGGTACCACAATATTTGAAAAGGATTGTGGTTTAGGAAAATAAGTTACCTGGCAGTGAATGAATCTTTAGGAAACTCATTATTAGAGTAGGAGTCCTTCCATAATTACATAAGCAGTAATTATTTTATGGTCTTAATATTCTATGTTTTAGAAACACAAAGGAAACAGCTAAAATCCATGGGCTTTAACACCTAGGGAAATACAGATAGTAAATAAGTAGAGAAATTAAAATTATCTTGATGTTAGTAGTGAATTATGAAAGTACCTAGCCCTCATTCAATTATGCTTTATCCTAAATTCTTTAGGAGGATGGGATTTGAATTCTGAGCAGCAAATCTTATATAGCCAGAATTTTTTTTTAAAGTGTGAGAAAGGAAGGAAATAACTTTTAAGACATTGAGTTTTTTTCAGAGTCACATTTGTGTTTAAATCAAGCAATTTCAGCCCACTGTTTTTTTTAAAAAAAAAGACTATATAATGAAAAAATTATGCACAGAGTAAATAATAAAAGATGTGACTGGAGCGATTAAATGTTAAACAAACCTGCAGAAATCACAGCATGACAGCAAATTCCAGATGGCTGCAAAATCCCCAGGGTCCTTGAGGAGCTTTGAAAGGGTAAGTTGCGTGTCATCCAACAGATTTGCATTTCTGAAAGCCTATAAAGGAAGGAAGAAATGTTCCTGAAAATGCACAACTTCAAAGAACAGTTGTCTTGAACTCAGTGTGAGGGCTTGGCCTAGTTCATGACCCAGTCACCCAAAAAAAGCCCATGCTCAAGGGATCAGAATTGTTTTAACAAGGCTTTTCTCCTCTCCCCTCAATGCTATTCATTTATTTTGCAGGTGTATCTGAAGACAATTCTGAAATTATCTTGCATTTTATTTTTCCCCCAGCTTCACTGAGTTGTAATTGACAAAAATTGTATAGATTAAAGGCATATGATATGATGGTTTAATATAAAACACATTGAGAAAAGATTATAACAAGCAAGCTAATTAACTCGTCCATCACCTCACATATTTATCTTTGTGTGTGTGTTTTGAGAAGAAAATATGAACTCTCTCAGCAAATTTCAAGTATACAATACAGTATTATTAACTATAGTCCCATGTTATACATTAGATCCCCTAACTTATTTGTAGTTATTTATATAACTGAAACTTTGTACCCTTTGACCATTACCTTGACATCCTGCTGGACACAACACTCCCCCTCACCTGACCCTCACCACCGCAGTCCTTGATAACCACCACTCTACGTTCTGCTTCTATGAGTTTGACGATTTTAGATTCCATGTATAAGTGAGATCATACAATATTTGCTTTGCATATCTGGCTTATTTAACTTATCAAATGTCCTGTAGGTTCTTGAATGTTGTCACAAATGCTAGAATTTCCTTTGTTTTAAAGGCTGAATAATATTCCATTGTATACATAGCCTGCATTTTCTTTATTAGTTGTTCTATTCCTTTCATTCAGATTGCTTTCATATCTTGGCTATCGTGAATAATGCTGCAATGAATATGGCAGGGCAGATATCTCTTTGAGATGCTGATTTCATTTCCTTTGAGACACTGATTTCATTTTTTTTTGATATGTATCTTTGTAGGTCCACCTGGATTTTAAGATTGTTTTATCTTTTTCTTTAAAATGCCATTAAAATTCTGATAGAGATTGCATTTGATCTGTAGATTACTTTGGGTAGTATGGACTTTTTTTAATTTATTTTTTTTATTTTTTAGCATGGACATTTTAATATTAACTCTTCCACTTTATGTACATAAGATATTTTTCCATTTTTGTGTCTTCTTCGGTTTCTTTAATATCTTATAGTTTTCAGTACACAGATATTTCACTGCATCAGTTAAATTTATTCCTAAGTATTTTACTTTTTCAATGCTATTGTAAGTGGGATTGTTTTTCTAATTTCTTTCTCTGATAGTTTGTTGTTAGTATGTAGAAATGATACTGAATTTTATTTGTTGTTTTAGTATCTTGCAAAGTTACTGAATTTGTATATTTGTTCCAATAGTTATTTTGTGGAGTCTCTATGGTTTTTTTATATACAAGATCATATAATCTGCAAAAAGGAGAAATTTTTACTTTTTCCTTTCTGATTTAGGTGTCTTTTCTTTCTTTATTTTGCCTAATGCTTTCACTGGGACATCCAGTACTATGTTGAATAGAAGTGGCAAGAGTGATCCCTCTTGTCTTATACTTGATATTAGAGCAAAATATTTCAGCTTTTTACCATTAAGTATGATGTTAGCTGCTGGCTTGTCATAGATGGTGTTATTATGTTGAGGTACACTCTTTTTATACCTAATTTGTTGTTGATAATTTTTATCATTCAAGGGTGTTGAATATTATATCATGTTTTTCTGCATTATTGAAACAATAATATGATTTGTTTTTCTTTATACTGTTACTGTGGTATATCACATTATTGACCTGCATGTGCTGAAACATCCTTGCACCTCAAGGATAAATCTTATTTGATCATGGTGTATGATTCTTTTAATGTGTTATTGAATTTGGTCATTTTATTGAGGATGTTTGCATTTATGTTCAACAAAAATAATGGCCTTTAATTTTCTTTTTATATATTATCTTTGTCTGGATTTTGTATTAGGGCAATTTTGGTCTCATAAAATGAATTTGGAAGTATTCCTTTGTCTTCATTTTTCTTTGAAGAGTATGAGAAAAACTAGCATTAATTCTTATTTAAGTTTTTGATAGAATGCGCTCCTGAAGCCAACTGGTGCTTGACTTTTCTTTTTTAGGACGTTTTTAATTACTTTGATTACTGTTTTCATCTCCTTACTTTTTATTCTGCTGTTCAGATTTTCTATTTCTTCATGATTTAGTCTTGGTACTTATATGTATCAAAGAATTTATTTCTTCTAGGTTATTCGATTTGTTGGAATATAATTATTCATAGTAGTCTCCAGTGATCATTTGTATTTCTTTGGTATAAGTCTTTATTTATGATTTCTTTTTCTAATAAAGGAAAAAACATTCAGCAGGTTTTTGTCAGGGTCTTGAGTGCGTGTGGATCCTGCCTGGTACAGCAGGAAAATCTTTGGGTCCCCTAGTGAGACTTATGTAATTGATGTGGTAACCTGGGATTTAGAGGAAGCCCTGCTTCTTTGCCTGGTCTTTTAGCAGACAGGACTGTCTCATGGACCTTGGTCATTGTGGCTAACACTGGGACAAGCTTCCACTCCAGGGTCTGTAGTTGGGTCCACAGATGATAGATCTATTACTAGGTTTGTGGACAGGTGTAGCTCCACCAGGTCCCTAAAAGATCTCCCACTGTATCATTGGGCATGTCCTTGGGAAATTAAGACTACTTCTGAGCCATAGCTGATTGGGGATAGAGATGAATCACAGGCCCACTTCAGGATCTACAGACAGATAGAGGTTAGCAGCCTACCTCTGAGGACATAAATAAGCATGTGTTAAGGTTTCTGGAAGGTAAGAATGCTGTTGGACTATTGCTGAGAAGGGCTGGAGTTGAGTTCATAAGGTTGCTTCAGGATCTGCAGCTGACCAAGGTCAGTGGGCCATCCTCCACGGGTAGAGAGGTATGTCTTCCACTGAGTCCCTGGGTAGCCAGACTATTCCTGGACCACATCTTTAATGGGCTGGAGTCAGGTTACAGACTGCATCAGGGTCCATAGCTGGTACCAAGGTTAGTAGGTCTGATACTTGAAGCATGAGTAAGTGTGATGTGGCTCCTCTTTAGTCCATTTGTAGATGGTGCTGGTGGCAGGACCAACGCCAAATGAGGCTATGGAAAAGTCTACAAGAGAACACAGCTGTTTCTCAGTCTGTAGCTGGGACCACAGTCAGTGAATCTGCCATCTGTGCACTGGCCTACCTTCTCAAAATGTCTTTCTCTGGTCTTGGGATCTAGCAGAGTTTTGTAATACACTATCTGGATCCCAAAGCTTCACAAAGAAACTTTTTTTCCATGGGTTACTGCCAAATTATTTTTTCTGTGGAGGCTACAGGTGTTGGTACTTTTATTCCTCTATCTTGCTGATATAAGATCTTGCATTTTCATAACCTTTTAATAGAGGTAATAGGAAAAATTGGGATCAGGGAAAGCAGTCAAGACTTTGGGCCTCCCAAATGAGATCTATGCAATTGATTTATGTCGTAACCTGGGATTTGTGGGAGGCTCTGCTTCTAGAAACATTTCTGCTATTAAAATCATTTAACTCAGGCCGGGCGCGGTGGCTCAAGCCTGTAATCCTAGCTCTCTGGGAGGCCGAGGTGGGCGGATCGTTTGAGCTCAGGAGTTCGAGACCAGCCTGAGCAAGAGCGAGACCCCATCTCTACTATAAATAGAAAGAAATTAATTGGCCAACTAATATATATAGAAAAAATTAGCCGGGCATGGTGGCGCATGCCTGTAGTCCCAGCTACTTGGGAGGCTGAGGCAGCAGGATTGCTTGAGCCCAGGAGTTTGAGGTTGCTGTGAGCTAGGCTGACGCCACGGCACTCACTCTAGCCTGGGCAATAAAGTGAGATTCTGTCTCAAAAAAAAAAAAAATAAAATAAAATAATTTAACTCTTATTTTATGGCAAATAATTTTACTGTATAGCATAATTGAAAAACAAAGTCTTTGGAAGAAGACAGACCTGATTTTGAATTTTGGGGCTGCCACTTTAGTGGTTCTATGCTTTTTAATTTCATTTTCTTATACTTAAGGGGATAACAATGCCTATCTCAAGATTTATGACTATAAATGAAACATGCTACTCAAGGTGCCTGACCTTGATTAAGCACTCAATAATTGTAAGCACTCAATAAATGTACTAATGCTAGTTTTTTTTTCCCTTTTTTATGTACCTGTGTATATATGTTTGTTTCAAATTTCTGAATCACTGATCCTCTCACACTTTATCTCTAAAGTTTTACTCTGATGCAAAATGGTCACATCTTATATATTTTCAATACAATGGAATATGTTTATAAAATACATGATAACTTAATCTTACCTATCCATAATACACAAAGTGTAAAAGTATGGGCACACATACAAGGACAAACACATATAACACAATAGCCGCATTTCAAGTACTCAATAGGCACATGTAACTAATGGCTACCTAATTGGAAGGACAGGTTAAGAATGTTAGAGACATGAATTTAAATTTAGATGGGAAACAAGTGTTTTTGCTGCATTAGCCAGCTCGGAAAACTATTCTGATATCTTTATAGTAATCCTATTCTATGCCACTAGCAAATCTGTTCTTCTTTCAAAACAATGCTTCTCACATTTTTTTCTCTTACTTTTAACTTCTAACACCACTGGCACCCACCCATTTTGCCAATGCCCTTGTTTAGAAATTCATGAAAATCAAATAATCAGTTACCTTTTGCATCTCCCCAATAAACACATATACATATGCATTCTGCCTTCTCTTAAAATAAGAAAAAAATGAACTGTCTTACCATTATTTAAGACAAATTTAATCAATTTTAAATTTATTCCTCTACCTACTTAAGAATTCAACTCTTACTTACAATTATCTCCATTTTCTTCTTTAAATTAATATTTTCTCTTCTCTGTAGGGAGCATTCTCTCCAGCTGTGAAACATGCTTATTAGCTTTCCTCTTAAAGTTAAAAAAAAAAGTAAAGACCCATGATCACACATCTGCTTATACCTACTGCCAAATTTCAATGCCCCCTTTCACAACAAAACTATGTCGGTACTTACTACTTTTTCTATCATGCCCCATATTCAATTCATAATAAAATTCTATGATATTTAGTTAAAACATATATCCTGAATGCAACCATTTTTTTCTTTTAACTTCCTTTGCTATTATCACAATAGAACAACCCATCATCCCCTCTCTCTCCACAATTATAATGGCCCCATTGTTGATCTCCTTGCTTGCACCCAACATCTTATTCCTGGCTTCATCTCTGAAATCATCCATCAATCACTGCTCCAGTGTCATTGTTTTATTAACCAATGATTATATACGTGTGTGTGTGTGTGTGTGTGTGTGTGTATATAAGAAAGAGGGAGAGAGAAGAGAGACAGAAAGAGAGATTTTATTAGCTATTTGTTTCCTACTGTAATAGAAGCTCCATGAGGGCATGTGCAATGTTATATCTCTGGTGCTTAGAACAGTGTTTTGCAGATGGAAGGTGGAAGAGAAAGAAAGACTATGAAGAATTAAATTCTAGGCTTTGCTGTATTTGACACCTTCCTATCTAAGCAGCCTTGTTTCTTAGCACACTGCCCCCTTGCTCCTTACACACCATGCTTTCCCTTCTATCTCCTATCTGAGAAACTTTATCATAGTTTCCTCTGCCCAGAAAGGTCTCCCTGGGTTCTTTTACTCTTTGTACTCTTTTAGTTCTGTATGTAAATGCCAAATACTTAACATAACTTTTGATCCTTAATCTAAAATATCTCCTTCCCATCATCTTTACTTAAAATGTACCATTACATTTTTCCATAGCCCTTATAAAAATTGTGACTCTATTGTTATTTGCATGATTATTTGTTTACTAAACTGAAATCTTCATGAAGGCAAGGATAATGTTTTTTTTTTTTTTTATTCTTGCTGTTGTTTTTAAATCTTTATATTCCTAACATCCAAGATCATGCTTTACATCAAACAAGTACTTAATATTACCCTAATAAAACCTTTGCCTCCTTTTGGTTAGTCACAAAATGGTGTCATATTCAAAAGCAATGTTAAAAGTAATTAATGCTATAAAGTAATTTAAATATTTGCTTAGGTCTCTGAAAGAGGCACCATATGGGCAATTTCATTTCATGAACACATCTGTCTCCTGAGTCATCATAGTAGTCACTCCAAATATCTTTCACTCTCTGTATCTATCTATTATTTATATATTTCATCCATGTTATGACTCACCTCTTCAATGAATGGATAAGTTTAGTCTCTTCAGTATCATTTAAAATGTCTCAATATTCTAATCATCATTAATAATCTCCAAAAGGCTGCCAGTTAAATCTAAAAACATAATTACTAATCTCAGGGAAGGTAGGTATTTAAATGCTTATAAGTATTTGTCATTTTAAAAAATAAATGAATGGATGATCAATAGAACCACCTTCAACATGTGACCCAATGTATTATAATGGACAAGCATAAATTTGAAATCAGTTGGTTTTAGACTCAGACTCCTATGGCACTTGTGAACTGCTAAACATTGAAATGCTTATTAACCTCTCTGTTCTGGTCTGTAAAAAGGCAGTATCTACTATGTGTGCAGGATTGTGAGATTTACATAAAATGATATTAAATTACTAGCAGATAGTTTAGACTTTAAAGTATAGTAGAAGCTCAACAAATATACTATGCTTCCTCTTTAAAAAGGCAAATAACCCCATAAAAATTTGTGCTTCTAGCTTTTAGCATTAGTACTATTTCAAGTTTTAGAATTCTTTATATCAAATACCTATTAATTTAAGGATACAGTCTCAGGGAAACTACATATTTCCTCTCTTGAAAGGAAACTGAGACTCATCAGAAATTTTCTATCACTGATCAGAAACAAATCAGCCAAAAAGTTACAATATAAATTTTATAAATTTCCTGAGGAAAATGCTCTTTTACTCAAATGTATGAATTTTTACAGATTATCTGAGTATGAGATATTTCCTGTAATTTGATGAAGAAAGCAATGTGATTGTTTTCTCCATTTTTGCATTTGTATTTTAGCATCTGAAGAAAAAAAAGATACAATGAAAAACCAAGTTGTGTCTGTCCCTGCAGTTAAGAACAGTGAGCTCTCAGAGATGATTAGAACCTCCAGAAGGCTTAACATCACATAATGTATATTCCTTTGAATCTGAATTAAGTACTGATAGTACTATTTATTCTGTATCTGAGGTGACAACTGACGACCAGTAATTTCTCTGGGGTAAAACACATCCTTAAAAAATTTTGCATGCTAACAGTGAATCGTGGTACAGCAACAATAAAGACCTAGAAGGCTAAAGCAGGACCCACATCTTTCACCTCTCACAAAAATCAACTCACGCTGGATAACAGACTTAAACCTAAGGTATGAAACTATTAGAATTCTAGAGGAAAATGTTGGAAACACTCTCCTAGACATCGGCCTAGGCAAAGAGTTTATGAAGAAGTCCCCAAAGGCAATCAAAGCAGCAACAAAAATAAATAAATGGGACATGATGAAACTAAAAAGCTTCTGCACAGCCAAAGAAATAGTCATGAAAGTAAACAGACAACCTACAGAATGGGAGAAAATTTTTGCATCCTACTCATCCGATAAAGGGCTGATAACTAGAATATACTTACAGCTCACGAAAATCAGCAAGAAAAAATCAAATAGCCCTATTAAAAAGTGGGCAAAGGACTTGAACAGAAATTTTTCTAAAGAAGACAGAAGAATGGCCAACAAACATATGAAAAAATGCTCA
>VSMD01032317.1:0-26681 GCA_008750895.1 Mirza zaza | reverse complement strand
AGACGTCCTGGGCGCCCGGCCGGCCTCCTCGGACGTCTCGCGAGAGCGGCGTGTTTGTGGAAGGGACGGACCGTGGCACGCGCTGCTGCGCACTGAGCTCCAGGCGCGCTGGCTTCCGTCTGCTTCCTCTAATGCCCTTCCTGTGGGCCAGGGCCCCACGCTGCCAGGGGAAAGGCTGGTGTTTCACACTTGGCCGTGACTCCCTGGTCTCTGCCCAGAAACCGAAAGGCCAGGGGGATTCGTGGAGGGAGCCGGGCTTCTGTCCTTGCAAACAGTTCTCCTCGGGGCTAAAAAGAGCGTGTTTGCCCGGTCACCACAGTCAAACTCAGGCACTTTAAGAAAACCCAAGGAAAGAGAAGATTTCCTTACCCTGGGATGGAAGTGTCTGGGGTGGGAGGACTGCCGCACTGGCTTCTCCCGCAGCTCTGCACACGCCGCTGGCCCACAGCCGTTTGTTCCTACCCTTCCCTGGCACCGGGCAGAACCGCCCAGAGCGGGCCCTTCGCTATGACGCGGGAGCAGCTGTGCCCTGTTCTGCTCGGGCCCCTGGCACTGCTGGCCGGTCTGGGCGCAATGCCAGGCATCAGGGTGCAGGGCTGCACCTGTAAATATGTGCCACATGGCATCCACGGGTGCAGGCGCAGCACAGTACCCACAGATGCATACTCAGCACAGTACCCACAGATGCATACTCATATGATACCCATAGATGTGTGCTCAGCGTAGTACCCGTAGATTCATACTCACACAGTGCCATAGATGCGTACTCAGTACAGTACCCATCGATGTGTACTCATATAGTACCCATGGATGTGTACTCAGCACAGTACTGTACTCAAAGATACGAGGGCCATTTATGGAACACTCAGAGCCATCATGCTGGGTGCTGGGATCAGACTGGACAGGGTAGTGCCTGCCCCAAACTGGGTGTGGGGCACGTGCAGTGGGGGTGTTGGTCCCATATATACACACACAGCCCTACCTCCATGCAAGGTGTGCGACGCACCCTAACGTCTCAGCAAAATGAGCCCATCGTCATCACGGAAAGCCCTGGGTCCTACCTGGGGTCTGGAACCAACGGCTGCAGCTGCCCCGGGAGGGAGGAGCGGCTGCGCCCGGCGTCCAGTGGCTCCCGGGCTGGCCACAGGCGCTAGATGAGCCCAAGATGCTCTTGAGGAGTGGCCGCCAGGGCACCTGGAGGAACAGCTTTTCCTGCTGGAGCGCCGGGACCCCGGGGCCCAATTACCCGCCCTGCTGGCAGAGCTGCCCATGCTACCAATTAGCCGCCGGCCTCTGGGGCTGGTGGCCCCGCCAGCCCAGGGCCCAGCAGAGTCCACTTGGGTCTCCGCCCCGCCCTGTGGCCGCCTCCTGCACGCTCGCCAGGGAGCTGCGCCCTGGGCCCCAGGCCCTGGCAGCCTGCGAACCAGGGAAGTACCTGTTGGCCACAAGGCAGCCCGCTCTGGCCTCAGTTTCCTCTCTGGCCTGCATTCCTCCGGCCTCCCGCAACCCCCACCCTTCCTCTGCTAACCACCCACATACTCTCTCCCTTCCCGACATCCACTGTTTCAGCTCCTACATATGAGCGGGAACACGCCATGTTTGCATTCCTGTGCTTGGCTTATCTCCCTTAACATAGCGACCTCCAGTGCCGTCCATAGCGTTGCCAATGACACGATTTCATTCTCTTTTAGGGTTGATTAATATTCATGGTGCATACGTGCCACATTTGCTTTACCCATTTGTCCATTGCTGGGCACTTAGGTGGATTCCATATTTTGGCCATTGTGGGTAGTGCCGTAACAAACATGGACAGGTGGGAATCTCTTCTGTATATTGATTTGCTTTCTTTTGGATATATCCACAGTCGTGGAATGGCTGGATCACATAGTTCTTCTATTTTTGGCTTTTTGAGGAACCCACACACTGTTCTCCATAGTAACTGTGCTAATTCCCATTCCCACCCACAGTGCATGAGGGTTCCCCTGCCTCCCAATCCTGGCCACCATCTGCTATTCCCTGCCTAATTTTAACTGGGGTGAGATGATATCCCAATGTAGTTTTGATTTGCATTTCTCTGATGGTTCGTGATGTCGAGCATTTTTTCATATACCGGTTGGCCACTGCTATGTCTTTCTTTTGAGAAATATCTGTTCATATCTTTTGCTCATTTTTAATTGGATTATTTGGTTTTTGCTATTGATTTGTTTGAACTTCTTACATATTCTGGTTATTAATCCTTTATCAGATGGATAGGGTGCAAATATTGTCTCATACTCTGTGGGTTGTCCCTTCACTTTGTTGATTGTTTGTTTCCTTTGCTGTGCAGAAGCTTTTTAGCTTGATGTGATCCCATTTGTCTATTTTTGCTTTGGTTCCCTGTGCTTTTGAGGTTTTACACAAAATCCTCCTTGGCCACAGCAATGTCCTGGAACAATTCCCAAATGTTTGCTTCTGGTAGTTCCATAGTTTCAGGTCTTACATGTAATCACATTGTAAATGGGATTTCTTTCTTTCTCTATTTCTTTTTTAGGTCATTTCCTGTTGGCGTGTATAAAATGTTACTGATTTTTGTATGTTGATTTTGTATCCTGCTACTTTACTGAATTTATATCACTTCTAACAGTTTTTTTTGTGGAGTCCTTAGGTTTTCCTAAGTATAAGACCATGTCACCTGCGAACAAGTCTAATTTAACTTCTTCCATTCTAATTTGGATGCCCTTTATTTCTTTCTCTTGCCTAATTGCTCTGGCCAGGACTTCCAGTATTATGTTGAATAAAAATGGTGAAAGTGAGCTTCCTTGTCTTCTTCCAGGTCTTAGAGGAAAGGTTTTTCAATTATTCCTCATTCAGCTGTGGGCTTGTCACATATGGCCTTTATTATTGTGAGGTATGTTCCTTCTACACCTAGTTTGTTGAGGGTTTTTATCATTAATAGGTGATAAATTTTATTGAATTCAATTACATTTTTCATCATATATTGAAATGATCATACGGTTTTAGGTTTGGGCTCTGTTAATATGATGTATCACATTTATTGCTTTGTATTTGTTGAACCATCCTTGTATCCTTGAGATGATTCCCACTAAATCATGGTGAATGATCTTTTTAATGTGCTGTTGAATTTTGTTTGCTAGTATTTTGTTGAGAATTTTTGCATCTATGTTCATCAGGGATATTGGCCTGTAGTTTTTTTGTTTGTTTGTTTTCTCCTTGCTTGGTTTTGGCATTTAAGATGATGCCGGCCTTACAGAATGAGTTTGGGAGTGTTCCCTTCTCTTTGATTTTTTGAAGACTTTGAGTAGAATTGGTATTAGTTCTTTCAATGTTTGGTAGAATTCAGTAGTGGAGCCATCAGGTCCTGGGCTTT
Source organism: Mirza zaza (assembly GCA_008750895.1). Classification (NCBI taxonomy): domain Eukaryota; kingdom Metazoa; phylum Chordata; class Mammalia; order Primates; family Cheirogaleidae; genus Mirza; species Mirza zaza. The sequence continues at coordinate 23,314 of VSMD01032317.1, read as the reverse complement.
GATTGATCACAACTTTTTATTATGGCTTCAGTCTCATTACTCACCATTGGTTTATTGAAGTTTTCTGTGTCTTTATGGTTCAATCTTGGTAGGTTGTATGTGCCCCAGAACTTATGCATTTTTTCTAGGTTTTCCGATCTGTTGGCCCATGGTTGTTTGTAATAGTCCCTAATGATTCTTTGCATTTCTGCATTCTCAGTTGTTATGTCTCCTTTTTTCATTTCTGATTTTATTAATTTGGGTCTTCTCTCTTTTTTTTTTTCTTAGTCTAGATAAAGGTTTGTTGATTTTGTTTATCTTTTCAGAAAACCACATTTTCATTTTGTTGATCTTCTATATTGTTTTTTAGTCTCAATTTTATTTATTTCTTCTCTGATATTTATTGTCTCTTTTCTTCTACTAATTTGGGGTTTGGTTTGTTCTTACTTTTCTAGTTCCTTTTTAGTGCATCATCAGGTTGTTTAGTTGAAGTCTTTCTACTTTTTGACATAGGTGTTTATTGCTATAAACTTCCCTCTTAGTACTACTTTTGTCCTATCCCATAGACTTTGGTATGATGTATTTCCATTTTCACTCATTTCAAGGAATTAAAATTTAATTTCCTTTTGAATTTCTTCATAGATCCATCAGTTGTTCAGGAGCATGCTGTTTAATTTCCATGTGTTCATGTATTTTCAGAGGTTCCTCTTAATATTGATGCCTAGTTTTATTCTGTTGTGGTCAGAAAAGATACTTGATATGATTTCTACTGTTTTGAATTTGTTGAGACTTTTTTTATGGCCTAAGATTTGGTCTGTTCTGGAGTATCTTCCATGTCTGATTAAAAGAATGTCTAATCTGCACTAGTTGGGTGAAATGTTATGTAAATGTCAGTTAGGCTTATTTTGTCTTGTGTGTAGTTTAAATGTTTGTTGATTTTCCATCTGAATGATCTGTCTATTCCTGAGAGACGGGTGTTGAAGTCCGTATTATTATTGTATTGCAGTCTATTTCTCTCTTTACATCTATTAATGTTTGCTTTATATATTTGGGAACTCTGGTGTTTGGGTGCACAGATATTTATAGTTAATATATCCCCTTACTCAATTGACTGTTTCATCATTATTAGTGACCTTTTTCCCTCTTTATAGTCTTTTATTTATAATCTATTTTATCTGTTGTATGTATAGCTACTCCTGCTCCTCATAGGTTTCCAGTTGTATGGAATATCTTTTTCCACTGTTTCACTTTCAATCTATGTGTGTCTTTATAGGTGAAGCAGGTTTCTTGTTGGCAGCATATAGTTGAGTGTTCTTTGTCCATTCAGCCACTGTATGCCTTGCAACAGAATTGAGTCTGATTACATTCAGTGTTACTATTGATAATTAAGGGCTTACTACTACCATTTTGTTGCTTTTTTTCTGGTTGCTTTATAACTCCTTTTCTTCTTTCTTCCTTTCTTACTGTCTTCCTTTGCAATTAAGTGACGTTTGTCTGGTAGTATGTTTTAATTGGTTGCTTTTTATTTTAGTGAATTTATTATAGGTTTTTGCATTGCAGATACCATGAGGCTTACAAAAAATATCTTAGAGACATGACAAGTGATTTTAATGAATGACAAGTTATCTTAGATCACAAAGAAAAGAATAAGAAAACATAAAGGAAAATGAAAAAAACATCTACACTTTAACGCCATCTCCCCTCACGTTTTGACTTTCCGTTGTCTCAATTTACATATTTTTATATTGCTTATTTCTTAACAAGTTTCTGTAGACATTATCATTCTTGATAGATTTGTTTTTTGGACTTTATACTAGTGTTATGAGTGGATTGCATGCCACAATGACTTTATTAGAATATTCTGGATTTGTCTGTATACTTAATTTTATCAGTAGGTTTTATATATTCCAATGTTTTCTTCTTGTGCATTAGTGTTGTGGGGTTATTTGAGATTAAAGAATTCCATTTAGCATTTCTTGTAAGACATGTTTAGTGGTGGTGAATTCCCTCAGCTTTTGTTTTTCTAGAAAAGATGTTATCTCCTCTTCGTATTTGAAGGATAGCTTTGCTGGATATAGTTTTCTTGGATGGCTGTTTCTTTCTTTCAGCACTGTGAAAATATTGTCCCATTCCCTCCTGGCCTGTGTGGTTTCCGTTAAGAAATATTTTGCCAGGAGAACTGGAGCTCCTTTATATATTATTTGCTTCTTTTCTCTTACTGTTTTTAGGATCCTGTCTTTGTCCTTTACGTTGGAGAGTTTGATTATCTGGGCAAATTTTTTTTTTTTTTTGCTGACTACAGCTGTTGTATTTTTATTTTGTTAGCTCATGTCCCTGAATGCCACTATGAATATTTCAGCTATTTGTTTTGTGTATTTCTCTCTCATGTAATAGAATGTAAACTGCATGAGGGCTGGGATTTATGTCTATTTTGTTTACCATTTCCCTAAAGTGCCTAGACTAGTGTCTGGCACGTAGTAGGTGCCAAGCACGTAGTCTGTGCTTGAATGATTGAATAAGTGAATGAATGAATGACTCATTTAGTTGCAACAAAGGAAGTGTGTGGACAGAGGAGATGGAAGGGTTTCACAGGAGAACGAATCATTTCTTAGGGTGGGGGGAAATGGGCTCTCAGGAGCCCTGAGGATGGCCCTGGCAGCAGTAGCATTGTTCCAAGCCTGTGCCAGGTCCCTGGACCAGCGGAACATCACAGGATGGTCTTACCTGGTCTCCTGCTCTTCCTCTAAATAACACAGGGCCATGGTGTCTGACCAAGCAGGCCAAATGGTGAGTGGGGACCGGGATGAGCGGCTGCACATGAAAGAGGCAGATCCAGGCCATGACACCAGGAGGCTTGTGGGGGAATTCCCGATGTGGGCAGCATAAAGACTCGCTCTGTGTTGAGTGGTGGGGCACAGTAGGGCAGTCGACTCTGGAAAGGACACAAGCTGGGGGTGGACAGTCAGTGTGCTCCTGAGCAACAACATAGGGATAGAAGAGCATCCTAGAGTTTGGCAGAGAGTCAGGATAAATGAGTTTTAACAGGGTGCACAGTGTACACAAAGGCTCTGCATGTGGGTACAAAAATTCAGTTGTAATTAGTACAGCTGGGGGAAAACAACTTTTCCTTGCCTCAGATAAAGGTGGATTTTAGACATTCGTTAGTTCCCCATAGTAGGACATGCAGCAGTGGCCAAAGCTGCAAGGTGACGGACATTCACCATGAGGAAGGCCATCCTTTCTGCCCAAAGAGCTGCTCCAATATGACCAAGTCCCTAGGGGGTCCAGAGTGGACCTCCTCCCAGAGGGTTGGAACAGCCCTGAGGGCCTGGCCACAGGGCAGAATGCTGGCAGGTTCAGAGGAGGAGCAGGTTTCAGAATCCTGTGTAATCTGAGGGTTTTGTGATTCTTGACTACAAAGTGGTTTCTATACTTAATCAAAACCAGACTCACAAGGCCAATTCCAGAGTTGGGTGAAGTTTATAATATGAACTGAAGAACGTTTTTTCGGTTGTCTCTGGTTTGAAGCTGTACAGAGACTTGGATGGACCCCATAGTAGATAAAGTTGGATTTAGTGAGTGCTTATTAGAAGGTATATGTTTGAAAGTAGAAGACTTAGGTGTGGACAGTTGCCCTGGCAGAGATTGACAGTGAGAGGGCCAGTTAGGACATTGCCTTGGTGTGGGCAGCCCACCAGGAAAATCCATGGATGGAGAAGCTTAGTGGCAGCAAAGCCTTGGTGAACCTTATCTGTCGACCATTTGGTCCCCCAAACATGAATGTGGAAGCACCCCTCAATTCCTTAACCCCGATGCTGATTTGAACACCCAGGCAGTCCTCTACTGGGCCTGGCCACTCCATCCCTCCTGCGTTCTCTGCTCAGTCCAGGTGTTGCTCTGACCTCATCTGGACAGCCCGAGGCTCCTCCATGGTCTCCCTGCCTCCCACTGGGTCCCCTGGTCCATGTCACACACAGACATTCGAAGTAGAATGTCTAAAGTAGGCATCTGAACATGCCCCCGACCACTAGCAGTAACGGCTGGATGAAGCCCGTGCTGCCAGCCACACCTGTGAGCTCTCAGAGCTCTGCTCTTCCAGCCACACCTGTGAGCCCCCCGTGTCAGCCCCGACTGCCACACCTGCGAGCTCTCGGGGTTCAGCCCCAACTGCCACACCTGTGAGCTCTTGGGGTTCTGCCCTGCCAGGCACAGCAGTGAGCTCTTGGGGTTCAGCTCTGACTGCCATATCTGTGAGCATTCAGGGTTCCAACTTTGGCCTCCCACACCTGTCAGCTCTCAGGGTTCTGACTCTGGACTGCCCAACCAATGGGCTCTAGAGAATCTACTCTGCCTCCTTCACCTGTGGGCTCTCAGGGTTCCCCTCTGCCTGCCACAACTGGAGCATCAAAGTTCTGACTCTGGTGTGCCACACTTGTGGGCTCTAGGAGTTCCTGTCTGCCTGCCGCACCTGTGAGGCCTGAGGATGCTGCTCTGCCTGTCACACTTGTGTGCACTGAGCCCCGCTCTACCTGCCACACTTGTGGGCTCTCGGGGTTCAGTTCTGCCTGCCACTCAGAGTTCCACTTTGCTTGCCTTGACTGTGAGGTCTGAGGGTTCTGTTCTGCCTACCACATCTCTGTGCTCTCTGGGATCTCCTATACCTGCCAACCCGTCACCACTTAGGGTTCTGACTCTGGCCAGCCTCACCTGTGAGCACTCAAGGTTGTGGGTCTGGCCTGCAACACCTGTGAGCAGTAAGTGTTCTGACTCTAGCCTGCCATATCTGTGGGATCTTGTGGACGGTTAGCTAAGCTACCAGTAAAATCGGGTTCCCTACCTGGATGGTTGCAAAGGATATACAAATAATAGAAACAGAGAAATAATGAAGAGACACAGAGACAAAAGTATAGTTTAAAAGATGGGGAAGTCAGGGGTCCTCCAGCATTCCCATGAGCTGTGAGGCCCCAAGTGAAGTCCTGCATCAGTATTTATTCGTGCAGTGATCAGTTGCCAGTGGTAACAGATTTACATAATAACAGGTAGTTCATTTAGGTTTTAAGTGTCCCCAAAAGCTTCTAGAGATCCCTAATTAACTCTATCTACATGAGCAAATGGTTACAATATTTTTCTAAGATAAATTTCTAAGTCCTAAGATAAAATTATCGCTTAGCAGAAAGGCTAAGCAGAAATATAGAGGCTCTATATTTCTTTATCTAGTTTCTTGTTGATTGAGACAAGTGGCCAGGAGTGAAGCAGGAACTCTCCCTTAGGCCAGTTGTCTCTAGCTACAGGTGTCTGTCAGTCGGGCATTCTTGATCAGTTCTCCACCTGTGACCACATACGGAGGCTTCTCTTACAGAAGCACCAGGCACGAACAGCCTTCCAGTCTGAGACAGTGTCACCATGCAAAATGCTCCCAATCAGAAAGATGCCCTCCTGAGGCAAGGTAGCTTTTGACATGTGAACTAACTTGTTCAAATAGTCCTTCAAGGAAATCCCTGCAAAACTCCTGAAATCTTTTATGTCTCTTTATAGGCCAACAGGATCTCAGGGTTTCTCTCTGCTTACCACACCTGTGGGACCTTGGGTTACCACTCTGATTGCCATACCTGTGGACTCTTAGTGTTCTCAGTCTGGTCTGCCTCACCTGTGTGCACCCAGGGTTCTGACTCTGGCCTGCCATACCTGTCATCTCTTAGGGTTCCCCCCTGCCTGTAACACCTGTGAGCACTCAGGGTTCTGCCTCTGTCCTGCCACATCTGCAAGATCTGCGGTGCCATACTCTAGTTTCCCTCAAGTGTCACCCCTTGATGAACATCAGGCCACAGCTATGCTTGTGACTTTCAGATCTTTACAGCTCTGTGCTATTTCTTGCCTCTGAAGCCTAGCTAGTCTAGAATTGCCTGGAATGCCTTTCCTCTTCTCCACCTTCTAACTTGAATAATTCCTATTTCTGTTTTAAGGAATATCATACCATCCTCATGGCCCTCCTAGAGTCCTCCCTGCAGCTCCCTCTGAGTCTGCTCTCTCTCTCCCCTTGCTCTGTCGATCTCCTCGCTGTCCACCCATCCCATACCTGTCTCTCAGGTGCCCATGGGCACCAGCCACTGTGCTGGGCTGAGAGGGTACAACAGTGACCAGGACAGAGGTAGTTCCCCACCTGCCTGGGTACCTACATGTGTCCCACCAGGATGAACTCACACACTAGCAAAGCATTTTTTATTTTCATGGTTGCTAACTAGACAGGGGATAGGAGTTGATGTAGGAAAAAGCAGAGGCAGAGTCACCCAGGACTTTCAGTGAACATGCTCTGAATGCATCTGTGTGTTTAAAATGCATATCTGTGGTCCCTCACAGTTCCCAGACACACTTTTCTTTGGGGACACTTGGAGCTCATTTTGCCACAGAGTACAAGATTTCGGTACATTAACACACTGCAATTTATTGGGGACTTTAAAATCTCAGATGACCTGTCATGTTTTGCTGTTTGCTGAAATATAATTTTAAAAGTGAGGAAAATTTATTAAATTTTACCAAGTCCTTCTTTGCTCATACATAAAACAAAGAAAATAATGGTATTACAGCACAAACAAAATGTCTGTGATATTAACTTCAATCCCATTTTTTCCCTGAAGGAGAAGATAGAATCAGAAGTAATGTTTAAATTAAATGCAGTATAACAACAATGCTAAGAGTTTCCATTATAGCAAATCAAATGGCCTTCCCACAGAGATTGTATATTCTGAGATGATGTTCTGGAGGACCAGAAGGTCTGCCCTCTATGGTGGAGCTTGACCCCAGCCAAAGGCCTTTTTCAAGGCATCCTTAAATTCCTTGTTCCTCAGACAGTAAATTAAGGGGTTCAGGATGGGGGTGAGGACAGTGTACACAGCAGAGATGAGCTTGTTGGAGCTCCGGGAATCGATGGCCTGGGGCCGGACGTACATGAAGATCATGGCCATATAGAAGATGGCGACCACAGTGAGGTGAGAGGCACAGGTGGAGAAGGCTCTCCAACGGCCGGTGGCCGAGGGGATGCGCAGGACAGCCAGGGTGATGCGCCCGTAGGACAGCATGGTGGCCAGGAGAGGGAACACGAGGATGATGAAGGCCAGGATGAAATCCACCAGCTCTGCCGTGGAGAAGTCCGTGCAGGCCAGCTTGAGGATGGGGGAAATGTCACAGAAGAAGTGGTTCAGGACATTGGAGCCACAGAACGTGGCACTGGAGATAAAATAGACCTTGATCACGGAGACGGTGAAGCCGCTTACAAAGGAGAAGACCACCAGCTGGACGCACAGCCCCGTGGTCATGATAACATGGTAGCGCAAGGGATGACAGATGGCCACATAGCGGTCGTAGGCCATGGAGGCCAGGAGCACACACTCTGTGCACACCAGGGAGCTGAAGAAGTAGAGCTGTGTCATGCACCCGACAAAAGAGATGCGTTTCCGCTGCAGGAGGAAGCCGTCCAGCATCTTGGGCATGATGTCACACACATACCAGATCTCCAAGGATGACATGGAGCCCAGAAAGTAGTACATGGGCCTGTGGAGGGAGGTGCTGCTCCAGACAGTGAGGATGATGGCCAAGTTCTCCACCAGGACAAAGAGGTAGGTGAGCAGGAAGAGGAGGAAGAGCACATACTGCAGTCCAGGTGCTGTGGGGAAGCCCACCAGCACGAACATGCTTACCTTGGTGACATTCTCCCCCCTCATCCTTCTGTGCTGGCTAGACGCGGACCTGCAAGACATCAAAGAGTGAGAGCAAAGGGCTGCAGTGCAGCTGGTAAGGAGAGAAAGTGGAGCTGAAACTCAGGGTGAGTTGTGACCAAAGATGGGGTACCTGCTTCCCATAAGCAGCAGTGGAAACCAAATACAGCACTCCACATTCATTGTTTGACACCAGATGTGTAGGTTCTAGCTCTCAGAGACTCTACGATTGAGTCTTTGGAATACCCTGCCCACACTTGGCCACCACAAATATTCCACTTCAAATAATCTTGAAACTCTGTCATATTTTTTACAATCTGGAATTCTCCAAGGATTCTATTAACAATAAGGCAAGTCCCCAGCTCTTCTTTGCAGATCATTCTCCTCTAGGCAATGATTCATTAATGCTCCTCCATCTTCTGGGCTTATTTTTAGTGTCTGACATGTTTTTTTCTAAACTAGTAGATATTTGACATTTTGCATAGTTTTGGAGTTGATTTTACAAGAGAAGGTGACACCAGCAAATTCTACTAGATCTAAGGAAAGAAATAAACAGCAACATCATAATACCTGGGGATTTCAACACTCCACTGACAGAACTAGACAGATTATTGAGGCAGAAGATCAAAAAAGAATCACTGGACTTACATGGAACTCTAGAACAAATGGACATAACATTTATAGAACATTCTACTCCCTAACTGCAGAATATCCATTCTTCTTATCAGCACATGGGACATTTTCCAAGATAGATTATATGTCTATATTATATGAGATTAACAAGTCTCAGCATGAAATCATAACATATATCTTTTCAAACCACAGTGGAATAAAATGAAAAATCAATTCCAAGAGGAACTCTCAAAGCTACCCAAGTAGATGGGACATTAAGCAATCTACACAATTTTCAAATTGAACAACAAAGGCAACATAAGCTTTCAAAAATCCATGGGATACAGTCAAAGCAGTGCTAAGGGGAAAATTCATAGCCTTAAATTGCTTACATCAAAAAGACAGAAAGACCACAAATTAACAACCTAATGTCACACCTCAAGGAACTAGAAAAAGAAGAACAAACCAAACTCAAATCTATCAGAAGGAAAGAAATAATAAAACTCAGAGCAGACCTAAATGAAATAGAAACCCCCCCAAAAAACTAATATAAAGTATCAATGAAACAAAAAGTTGGTTCTTTGAAAAGATAAATGAAATAAATAGACCACTAGCTATATTAACCAGAAAGAGAAGAAAGGCCTCAAATAAGGTCAATCAGAAATGAAAAATGAGACATTACAACTGATACCACAGAAACACAAAATATCATCCATGACTACTATGCAAATCTCCACATAGATGAGCTGGAAAACCTAAAAGAAATGGTTAAATTCCTGGAAACACACAATCTCCCAAGCCTGAATCAGGAAGAAATAGAAAGAACGGACCAATAATAAGTAGCAAGATTGAAATATTACTAAAAAATATCCCAACACAATAAAGCTCCAGCCCAGACGAAATCACAGCTGAATTCTACCAGATCTACAAAGAAGAACTGGCACCCATTCTATAGTTCAATAACATTGAGAAGGAGGGAACCCTCCCTAACTCATTCTACAAAGCCAATATCACCATTATACCATAGCAGGAATGGACACAACAAAAAGGAAAACTACAGACCAATATCCCCTATGAATATAGATGCAAAAACCCTCAACAAAATACTAGCAAACCAAATTCAACAGCATATCAAAAATATATATATACCATGATCCTAGGGATGCAAGGATGGTTCAACATTTGCAAATCAATAAATGTTATTCACCACATAAACAGAAACAAAAACAAAGACCATATTATCATCTCAATATATGCAGAAAAAGCATTTGATAAAATCCAGCAAGTTTTCACAAAAAAATTCTCAACAAACTATGTATAGAAGGAACATACCTCAAAATTATAAAAGTCATCTATGACAAAACCACAGCCAACATCATACTGAATGAGGAAAATTTGAAAGCATTCTCTACAGGAACTGGAAAAAGATGAGGATGCTCACTGTCACCACTTCTATTCAACATAGTACTGGAAATCCTAAACAGGTCATTCAGGCAAGAGAAACAAACAAAGGACATCCAAACTGGGAAAGAGGTCAAACTATCCCTATTTGCCAACAATGTGATCTTGTGTTGAGTAAACCCTGAAGACTCCACAAAAAGACTCCTAAAATTGATGAATGAATTCACAAAAGACTCAGGTTATAAATCCAATGTCCACAAATCAGTAGAATTTCTATATACTAATAACAGTCAAGCTGACAGTCCAATCAAGGACTCAATACCATTTACAATAGCTGCACAGAAAATAAAATACCTAGGAATAAACTTGATCAAGGAGGTGAAAGATCTTTCCAAGGAGAACTTCAAACACTGAAGAAAGAAATTGTAGATGGCACAAACAAATGGAAAAACATCTCATGATTATGGATCAACAGTATCAACATTGTTAAAACGTCCAATGTCCATACCTCCCAAAGTGATTTACAGGTTCAACACAATTCCCATCAAAATAACAATGTCATATTTCACAGATCTAGAAAAAAATAATCCTAAGCATCATGTGAAACAAAAAAAGAGCCCTAATAGCCACAGCAATCTTAAGCAAAAAGAACAAATCTGGTTGCATCCCATTACCTGATTTAAAATTATAGTACAAGGATATAGTAACCAAAACAGCATGATACTGGTATAAAAGTGGAAATATAGACCAATGGAACAGAATAGAGAACCCCGAAATAAAACTATATATCTACAACCAACTCGATCTTCAATAAAGCAGATAAAACATACACTGGGCAAAGCACTCTTTATTCAATAAATGGTGCTTGGAAAACTAGACAGCCACATGTAGAAGACTGAAACAGGATTCCTATCTCTTGCCATATATAAGAATTAATTTGGGATGGATTCAAGAGTTAAATGTAAGGCATAAAACCATAAAAATTCCAGAAGAAAACATAGGAAAAACTCTTCTGGACATCATTCTAGCCAAAGAATTTATGACTAAGACCTCAAAGGCAGATTAAGGAAAAACAAATAAATGGGACTTTTTAAATTAAAAAGCTCTGCATAGCAAAGGAAATAATAGAAAAATAGACAACCTATAGAATGAGAGAAAATATTTGCAAATCATATATCCTACAAAGAGTTAATACCCAGAATCTACAAAGAACTCAAATAAATCAACAATAAAAAAACCAAATAATCCCATTAAAAAGTTGGTAAAAGACATGAATAGAATTTTGTCTAAATGACCAAGACATATGACAAAATACTCAACCTCCCTAACCATCAGGGGAGTGCAAATTAAAACCACAATGATATATCACCTTACCCCTATCAGAATGGCCATTATTAAAAAATTAAAAAAAACAGATTTTGGCGTAGATGTGCTAAGAAGGAATGCTTACACACTGTTGGTGGGACTGTAAATTAATATATCCTCTGTGCAAAACAGTATGGAGCTTCTTCAAAGAACTAAAAGTAGACCCACCATTCAAGCCAGCAATCCCAGTACTGGGTATCTACCCACAGGAAAATAAGTCATTATATCAAAAAGACACCTGTACCTGAATATTTATTGCAGCACAATTCACAATTGCAAAGATGTGGAATCAGTTTAAGTGCCCATCAGTTGGTGAGTGGATAAAGAAAATGTGGTGTATATACACCATGAGTACTGCTCAGCTGTAAAAAGGAATGAAATAATGTCTTTTGCAGCAGCATGGATGGAACTGGAGGACATTATCCTAAGCAAAGTATCTCAGGAATGGAAAAACAAACACCACATGTTCTCACTGACAAGTGGGAGCTACATGATGGGGACCCATGTTCATAAAGTGTTGTAAAGGACATTGGAAACTAAGAAGGGGGAGGGTGGGAGGGGGAGGGATAAAAACTTACTCATCAGATAGAATGTACAGCAGGCACAGGAAAAGCTCTGACTTCAGCATTGTACAATTTACCCATGTAACAAGAACACTTGTGCCCCCTGATATTTTGAAATAAGAAAAATCAGAGCACAGAAAACACCAGAGAAACCTATATAGAGGGAGGAAGGGCACGAACCTATAATACTATGTTCAGACTCGCAGTTATTTCTGTGTGCGGGTAATAGAGAGACAGTCTTCACAAGTCCCTGTTCTGAACACAGGACTTACAAACCTTTTCTCAACACGAAACTCAAAAGTCATAGCTATTAACCTGAGATAAAATCACAGTCCTTAGCCAAAACTATTACAGCATAAAAAAGCTGGCAGTGAAGGAAAATGCATGCATTCAATCACAGCATTTAATCCTAGTGTTTCCCATATAGTTACAAAACAAAATGGAAATGTCAATCCTTGTTAATTGAGAAGATATATAATAGAAAATAATAATTATTTGGGAACAAAGAGAGAAACTGGGGAGAAGCAAGGTTGTCATAAGGAAAAAGTGTATTTTGCCTCATTTTCACAAGAGAAAATCAAAAAGCTATTTTTTTATTCTTGAAGTTTATAATTACAGCAACATGAGTCCTTGAAATTTTTAACGGTAAATTAAAAGGATGTAGATCCTATAAGTCTTGAAAGAACAAAAAGAAATGTAGAAGTTAAGAAGCCAACAAGGAAGCACATAAAACTAAACACAGCAATGGCTGGAGTAAGAATATCAGTTGTGACAATATATATAAATATATGTAAATAGGATACACTCACCTGGCAAAAGGAGAAGACTCCAGTCTTAGGAAAAAATAATATAATATCTACAAGATGCAGGATTAAAAACTTCAAGTCTAGTTGAAATTACAAGCTCAGGTTCGGATATATTAAATAAACAAAAATAAAGCATGATTTCAGAATTCATATTGATCAAGAAAAATTTAAGACTCCAAATCATCTATTTTATTTATAAGCCTTTCAGGGAATAATACAACTTCGACATAGAGTCAGCAGAGATCTGAGTTTCGTATCAGAAGAAATAGGCAGAAATAAGTAATGGTAGCAGACTTTACTACCTGCCCCTCTATTTGACAGATCTCACATGTAAAAGTAGATAAAATGTAGAGTATTAGAATACTGTAATTTATAATGTTGACTTGAGGTCTATTAAACTCAGTACCCTGAAAAACTAAATACCTTTGTTTAGGAAATTTGGAGAAATGATCTCTAACAGCATCAAAAAAGTCCAATATATCTTCAAAGTAAAAACCATAGACAACTCATTTTCTTAAAAGCAGTGGCATAAAAAATTGAAATTAGCAACATCAGAGTAAACACGACACTCTCGACCACGTGAAAAAAGGAAGAAAGCAGCCCAGTGCCTCTTAAGTCAAGGAAGAAATAGGAACAGCCATCACAGCTTACGTAGAAATTAACAATAACGACAACGCTATGTATACGTGATGTGGCAAAACTGGTCTTCGCTGGCAATTTTATGGCACCCAACGCTTTTACTTTTCAATCGGAAAGACAAAAAAATACGTATCAAACTCAAAAAGTGGGGAAAATTATAAAGCAAAACCAAGGAAAGCAGAAGAAAGGAAAAATAAAATCATTTTTCATCAGTTAGGAAAAATAATAGAACTGGTCAACAGCAGCGCACCTTGTTCTAAGGTGAGCGGAGGGCAGTGAAACAGACCAACCTCCAGCTAACGGGAAGACGGGGAAACACAAACACACAACGCCAGCCGCAAAGCAGAGGACAAGCTGCACGCAGAGACAGCGAACTACAGGCACCGCCTGGCAACCCTTGCTGAGCCTCCGACCTGTGTCCTGAGGTCAGGTCCCGTGTCAGGGGTCCGTCCTCTCCTGGCTTCATTCACTCCACAGACGGAGCACACGCGATTGTTGAAAGCAATCATGCGAGAGTAAAGGTCCTCCTCTCAAGGGAAAGGGGCTCTTTCCCGAGAAAACTGACCGAAGTGAAGCAGAAGGTTCAGCATCATGACGGGGTAAATATAACAATTGCTGAAGTTGCTTCAGAGAAAACCGACAGGCCCGGACGCTTCCCCCGCACGAGCCTCCCGTCCAGGCCAGGAGCGGGTCCTTCCTGCACGTCGGAAGTGGGCACAGGGCGCGGGAGGCTCTTCCCAGTTCTTTTACGAAACAGCAGACTCCTAACACAAAATCCTGACAAAGCTCGCACAGGAGGAAAACTGCAAACCAGTGATCTAATATTTTTTACTGTAGTCATAAAACTCAAAGGAGATGCCAGTGAATAGAATTTTCTGCTTATTAAAAGAGCACTTGCTTCATGCAAGGAGCACCGTTTATTTCAGCAGTGCAAGGAGACGTAAGATCAAAGGTGAGTAAGATCAAGGTGAGTAAATCTAGGAAACGATCACATTTGTAGTCCAGCTGATGCTGAAAATTATCCCCAATTTTTTGTGCATTCCTCACCCCCAAAGAAGTGATTTCTCTTCATATGGTAAATGACATCTGTCTCCACCAACAGCCTACAGGGTCCCCGTAGCTAAATACCAGAATCGTCCCCTCCCACCAGGGCCGGGGTTGAAACGAGGCCCTTGCTGTAGCTGCTACTGTGTAACCACGGGCCGTGGTGCTACCTGTTACGAAAAGGGATAAAGAAATAGAAAAAATTGTCATTGTTTCTAGATGACATAATTTTTAATCTAGAAAATCTGGAACACTATCAGAGTTAAGGGATTTCAAGATAAATATTTAAAATGCAGCCTTCCTGTGTACCAACAATCCCTAATCAGAACATAACCTGGATGGGAAAAAAATAATATTGCAAAGATGTCAATATCTTCAAATCAATTTTGAAATTTAGCTTAATTCTAATGGAAATCTCACCAGATTTTATTTTTCTTGAAACAGGGTGAAATAACTGTTAAAACCTTCTGGAAGTATAACAGGTGAGAACAGCTAAGACAATTCAGAAAAAAAGGAAATAGGAAATGATGGGCAGAGAGGACTTGCCCCTCCAGATAGAAACGGATACAGTCAACATAAAAGACAGTCTAAGATAGGCGTCCTCAAACTACAGCCCGAGGGCCACATGCCGGCCGCCTAGCACATTTACCTGGCCCGCCAGGTGTTTTTGCCGCCACTGCCTGTCCTGCTTAGCAGCCAACTCCTCCCGGGCCCACAGTGCACACTCTCCAAAGGTCTGAGAGACGGTGAACTGGCCCCCTGTTTAAAAAGTTTGAGGACCCCTGGTCTAAGAGAATAAACGCTGAGAATAGAGAGTGCCACCGTTAAACCCACGGGGCCACGTAGGAACATCACAGATGGTCCTCAGTCAGAGACGGGGATTTCAGGCCATGCGATTAGCAAAGATGGGCTGGATTGCTAGGGATGCCAAGGTGGTTAAACACATGTTAAGAGACAAGGGGGCTCTTCTTATGTGACATCAGGAACATTTCAGGACCAAGCGTCCAATGCCTGTGGGTCTGTCAGGTGTCCCTCTGCCCCATGCTGCCTTTTCCACGGACACGACACCGCGGGGCTCAGGCTCAGCCTGCGGCGAGACTCAGCCACGGGCAGCCGCTCGTGGAAGCTCCTTCGGCACCGATTTTTAAATAACCGAAGACTATTAGTGACATCTTAGACATAAACAGGGGACGTATTTTGATCGTGGGCAGAGTGAGAATTCCAGCGAGCTCTGAGCACTGCGCGAGCCCGTCCCAGACACGACTGTGTCATGCCCACTCCTCGATCCTGCAGGTTCACGAAGGACAGTTCTCCAAAACTGACGTCCTTGCGGGAAGTGAGAACATTTCACGCGGAAGCACAGACATCTGGCTCCTTTCAAGAAGCTGGAAGATGTGCGGCCCTCGGCTCACATTCCTGCACCCACGCGCCTGTGGCCGGTGCGGACTCACTGCTCCCAGCTGCCCCTCTCAGCCAGTGGCACCCACCAGCCCACGTGCTACCGAGCATGGCTGTGGGGTGAGGACTCGGCCATGAGCCTCTGCCCCACCCGGGCCCCATGTCCCCTGTCTCCTTGGGGTGACGGCTCACGAGAGCAGGACACTCTCGGCGAAATGAAACCATGACAAGATGTATATGCCTGGGCAATTTACATTTCTCCCCAGATTTCATCCTTTTCCCCCTGTTATCTGGAAGGAGAACTAGACATTTGATCTGAAAGCTCTCCCGACCCGTCCCGTGGCGGGAGCACTCAGTGGACAGTGTGCAGGACGGGAATGCCATGTTTCATCAACACCAAACACGGGCCCTCCGGGACGTGCTTTTGGGGAAGGTCGGCCCCCGGTGCCCTGCCTGGGACCAGGCTCAGCCCGAGGTCTGAGCTGCAGTGGGGATGGGCAGGCGGGAGAGGACCCCGGCAAGGTCTGGGAGGCGGAGGGGACTAGGGGACTTTGAACATCTCCCTCGCACCCCTTGCCACGCCGCTCCCCAAAATCGCCAGCACGGCACAGTCCAGCCGGACGCCGTGGAGGGAGGAGGGTGCTCTCCAGCTGCAGGTTTAGGATGGAGTTACACTGGGGCCTGGGATTGGCACCCCTCCTGTGTCCCCCTCCCCACGCACAAGTCCCGCTTCTCCACCTGGCAGCAGACGGGACCGGCCACCGACCTCAGACCCAGGAAAGTGGCCCCTCGGCAGGCGCAGCGGGAAGGGAAGGAGGGGTGCGGTGGACGGGCAGGGCGAGGGGGGCGAGGGCACCTAAAGGGCGGGTGTCACCGGCATGCTAGCGTGCAGATGCCCGGGCAGCAGACACGCTGCAGAGGCTTCTAAGGTGGGACTCAGGGGTCACCTCTCGAGGGGCAGGCAAAGCTGGGGGTGGGCAATGTGGGGGTGGGTATCGTGCCCTGCCCTGGGTGGTCTTTTCCACCTGCTGAGGGAGAGGCTCCTGGGGAGGGCAGGGCGTGGGGACAGAGGGCGTGGGGACAAGAGGGCGTGGGGACAGGAAGGGCATGGGGAAGCAGGGCGTGGGGACAGAGGGAGGCTGCTGGGGGAGGGCCCTGCATGGCACAGTTGGGTCTTGGGCCAGTGGGGGCTGGGGGTCCCCGTCCTGGCCTTCCTCCAACCTCGCCCCTTGCGGGACCGGATCCGGGGTGGCCACGCAGACCCAGTCACTTCACTGCAGGGAAGGACGCTGTGGGAACCTACCCTGGATGGCTGCGGGGTCCGCGTGGTGGACCTTCCTCCTCCTAGCACGGCCCCGCGGTTCACCGTCCCTGCTCTCTGACACCCCTGACGCAGCCCGGCCAGTCCCGGGAGCCGCTGGCCCTGCCCGGGTTTAAGGAGGCGCTGGGGGGAAGGGGCCGCTGTCTTCCTCCCCCTGGTGCATGGATGTGGGGACTCCAGGGTCCAATTACCTGCTGTGGAGAAGCGACTGCCCCACACTGCCAATTAGCTGCGGTCCCAGCTGCTGGCGGCCCCAGCAGGGCTGGGGGTGGCTCATGTCACTCACTGCTGACCCTTTCCCAGCACAATGACATCATCTAGAGCAGGGGTCCTCAAACTTTATAAACAGGGGGCCAGCTCACTGTCCCTCAGACTGTTGGAGAGTGCGCACCGTGGGCCCGGACAAGTCGGCTGCCGAGCAGGACAGGCAGCAGTGGCAGAAACACCTGGAGGGCCGGATAAGTGTGTTAGGCGGCCCGCATGTCGCCCGCGGGCCGAAGTTTGAGGACGCCTGATCTAGACCAAGGAGAACGGACAGGGCAGGCCCCTGCTGTATCGCAGAGTCCACAAATGTTGTCACTCTCAAGGGGATAGGGACGCTTGAGTTTCTGGCATAAGATAATAGCTTCTCTTTCCACGTGTATGTGACCAACACAAACACCCTTGTATCAGCCTCGGCCAGAACAGGCCTGTCCTGCAAACGTTTCCAAAGATGGTTTTCTGGCGGCGGAAGAAACGGGAGCAGCCAGGGGCCCGCTCCCCCGGGGAGCCTGGGAGAGGCACTTGCTGGGCACTCGCTGGGCTCCACGTGACAGAGGCGGGCACAGGGCAGGAGGCCGTCACTGCCACAGATAAACCCCCCACATGCCAGCATCCCAGCAGACAGAGCAGAGGCAGCCCCTGCAAGGGACAGGCAGACGACCGGGACGGATGCTCCGTCAGAGAAGGGGACGCCAGGGTAGACACAGACTGAGCAGAGGGGTTCCGCCATTCGCCGCCAGGGCAACGCCAGCCCAGGCCATGGTGGGACATCACCGTGTCCCTCTCGGAATGGCCACAGTAAGAACAGGGCAGGCTCGCACAGTGCTCGAGCCGAGCCGCTGTCTCCGCCCCACCACGACACAGCTGCGTGCCCCGTCACCTCCGGTTGTTCTCGGATTGGGTGAAGGTACGATCTGCCCTAGACATTCTGGAATAAGGGTTCCGAGTCCAGTTGGTTTCTTGCCTGACCCTGCCTCCGGCCCCCGCAGGTGCAGCTCCGAGCCCGGACCGCGGCGTCAGACGCGGAAAGGAAGCTGCGGCGATGAGGGCAGGACTGTGTGGCTGCACCGGCATCTCCCCAGACGCCCCAGAAAGGGAGGAATCTGTCTAGCCGGGACCCCTCCTCAGCCTCCCCCCACGCCGGGTGTGGACACACACCCGTGACGGTGTCGGCCAGCTCCTCGTGCCTTTAATCCCGCCAGTTTGAGCAAGCGCTGCGGTGCCCATTCCCGCCCTCTGCCAACCATGGCTGAGGACGACACGCACCCCTGCGCCCATCGGGGGCCGCGTCTCTTTGCCCCAGCGTGGTTGGACGCTGTAAGTTGTGAAGCGTGCTCTTCGGCTTGAAGAAATGTACCGCGTTTCCCCAAAAATAAGGCAGGGTCTCATATTTCTTTTTCCTCGAGAACACACCCTAGGGCTTATTCTCAGGGGATGTGTTATTTTTTTTTTAAGTACGGTACAACCATCTACATTTATTCAAATACAGTGAAGTCGTCTTCTTCTGGAACATCATCCTCACTCTCCAGACCTCGAATCCCATCCTGAATGTCTTGTGACTCTGTTTCCTTTAGAACCATCAGCCCCGATCTCTCATGTCGAGCATGAAAGCTCTCATGCGGCAGATGAGAGGGGCTGCTCGTCTTCTTTCCCGCTCCTCGACGACACGCACGGGTTGTACAGACGCGCTGCGCAGCCACGCCCGTCACTAGGGCTTATTTTCAGGGTGGGGCTTCTATTGCGCAAATGCTTAGAAATCCTGCTAGGGCTTATTTTATGGGTAGGGCTTATTTTCGGGGAAACACAGAAACTCCGTGGTGCAAACTGGTATAGTGTCTTCCGTGCTAGTCCTTTTATACTCGAGCATTTGCCTTTACCGCCAGGTACGCAACGGCTGGTCCAAGGCGAGTGTCTGTTCCCGCGGGGACCCATTTATAGCCTCCCAGAGTGACCAGCAGGGGCCGGGCACAGTCCGCCGCTCAGCTGTGCGTGGGGCCTTCCCCCCAGGGGCTGCCACCTGCAGCCTCTGCCCCCTCGATCACCGACAGGACGGCTGTGTCTGGCAGCTTGTGCCTCTGAGGGTGCGAGAGGGACGTGTCCAGACACAGCCCCCCGCCCAGTGCAGCCCCCACGCCCGCCCCTTCCCTGGACCCTGGTGGCCACCGCGAGTGAGTGCGCCAGGACATCCACTGCTGGTTCCAGGCACCTGCCATCCTGGAAGAGGGATCTTCTGATGGACCTCAACATGCCCTGCTCTCGCGGGGCCCTCAGATGCCCATGGTGGCTCCCACCCGGCCTCACACCGCGCTCCAGTGGTCCAGCAGCCGCTGCCCATCTGCCTGGCCGCACGGCTGGGCCCGTGGCCACCGCCCAGGTATCAGAAACGCCCGAACATGGGGCTCCTGTCCTCGTCCAGTCCTTCCAGTGCCACAAGGAAGCGGCGTGTGCGTCAGCCCGCCGCGCTGATCGTGCCTGCTTCCTCAGTCACGTCTTCCGTCAGCCACAGGGGGGGGCTCCCAAACAGGGTGCCGTCCCCCCACCATGGAGCTGCTCTCCCTCAGCCACGCCGCTTCTCGCCGGCCGGACAAGGGCTGCCCACGGGACGCGGCCGCGCGGCAGTCGGCGTGCACCCTCGGGCGGGTCTGCAGTCGGCCGGAAGGGAAAGCGGCCGCTGCTTGTGAGACCGGCACCTGCTGGCGTTCTCCCGGCAGCACGGCTCTGTATAGACCGCTTTGTTCCGGACTCTTCTGGACTCTGCCCTCCTTATGGGGTGTTTCTCTGACATCACTCAAGACATTATGGGCATTTCCGGTTTTTAAGGTGGTTTCATGCCCGTCACAGTCACTGCCCCACAGCAAGCTAGGAGTGGTCTCTTAACGTCTTAATATCGTATCGTATATCGTATGTCTTAATACCCTATCGATGCACCTGGGGATGTTCTGGTCCGAAGTCCCAGGGCCCACCACCGGGTGGCACTCACAGGCCTCAGCCGTGAGCTCCATGCGCAGTGTGAGCTGCAGACACCTCCAGAGTCACACCTGAGTGTGCGTCAGTCACCAGGGCCCGAGAACACCGCAGAGCTGCTGCTTTTGGAAGTCAGACACGGCATGCTTCTGTCCCGGCCCCCGTGCAAACACGGCCTTTTGGGTTAGTCTCACGGACGGAGACAGCGACGTTCCCAGGCACGGAAGACGCGGCCTCCAAAGTCCAGACACCCCGAGCGGGCGCCGCGCTTCTCCCTGGTTCCAGGGTAGGCGACGAGAGCAGCCAGGTTCCAGTAGCTTGCGGAACGTCAGCGTGGCCTCTGCCTCGTCGTCCCTGGGAATTTCGCGGTTTGGGCGGTTCCTTCCGTCTTTGCTGGATCTATCGAGAAGCCTCCGTCAGTCGTGTGTCTTCTTAGCACCATACGTAGCCCGCTTCTAACCTGCTTTTCAGCTGCCCATACTATCGCGATGCCAACTTCGCGTTTTCTCACAGTCAAGATCCGCGTGGAGTCTAAACCCCTTTTAACCAGATGGTGACAGCAAGCTGGTGAATTCAAACCACCTGTGGCAGGACAGCAGGGGTGAGGTGGAAGGGCAGATACGTAGTCCAGCGGAACAGATATCGTATATCCAGAACAGACTATTTAATATAATCCAGAAATTGACCACAATTTAAATAAACACTGATTTGATTTTTGATGAAAGCACCAGGATAGTTTGATGGAGAAAAATCATCTTTTCAACAAATGATCCTGAAACAATGGACATAAAAATAAATTAAGTTAGCTATTGGGAGGGAAGGGAAACTATTACTCTTTGACCAAGTGTCATATTGCTGTAGATTTTTCCTATTGGCATGTTCCTTTTGGTGCAACTTTATAAGCTATAGTCTGTTTACTTAAATACGCCGATTCGAAGTGTAAAGTTGTATGCATTTTGTGAAATGCATACAGTTGTTAACATTACCGCAATCAAGACGCACCATTAAAGTTCATTTATGCCCATTTGCAGAAAACGATCTCCACCCACTGTCTCCAGACTACTGATCTGCTTTCGGTCACCACAGCTAAGATTTGCCTTTTCCAGAATTTTATGGAAATGGCTTCTTTTGCCCAACATGTTTCTGAGATCTGTCCTTCCGTATTGTTGTGTGCGTAAGGAATTTGTTCCTTTCGTTGCCGAATAGCATCCCATCTCGTGGCTGTGCCATATACATCGTTATCTGCTTGCCTGCTGGTTGGCGCTTGGGTTTTGTTTATGTTGTGGCTATTAGGAACAAAGCCGTTATGAATACTTTGGCATATATCTTTGTGTGTGCAGGGACTTATTTATACTGTTGGATAGATACATGAAGTGTGCAGTTATAGGTTATTCAGGACATGTATTTAGACTGTAGAAGAAGCCGACACGATGTTTCATAGCGTCAATACCTTTTTACTTTCCCACCAGCAATGTGTGAGGATTTTAGCTGCCCTGCGTCCCCACTTAGGCTTATTGATTCTTTTAAACATCAGCCATTCTAGCGAACGTGCAGAGTATTTTATTGTGGCTTTTAATTTGCCTTTCTCCAATTGCTAACAATGTTGAGCATCTTTTCCTGGGATTATTGGCCATCCGTGTATGTTAGTTAAGAACTGTGAAGAATCTAGATTTCACCTACGTATGGGCTAACAATGAAGTCTGCCACGCTTCATAGATGTTGGCAGAAGACGTGAGCTTCCTGGATCAGAGACAAAGGAGTTCGTTACTCATGACAGAAGAAGGCATGAGCCTCACGCTTGCAACACTTCCCCTTGCCTGTTTCCAAGTACCCTAAGGATGAAGCGGAGAGGTGCAGGTGGATACTGCATGCAGACTGGGTTTGCATCGCTGCTAGGAAACCCAGAGCACATAAACGGCTGCAAGAAAACCTGCCCAGGTTGGATGACACACAAACCTGCCTTTGTCACTATGACATTTCCCTCTTTATTTCTTGAATTGCCTTTTGCTGTAAGGTAGACCATCTGATATTAGCATAGCTACACAAGATTTATTTTGGTTAATTGTACATGACATAGATTTCCCCTGCACCTGCTTCCATCTCTTCTATGTGCTTGTATAATGTTTAAGGTATGTCTCTTGTAAGAAGCATATACGATTTTTATTCAGCCAACCTGACAATCTCAGCCTTTCAAATAGAATATTTAATCTATCAAAATTTAATGTGGATGATATCATTCTGTTGATATCTTTGCCTATTTTTAAAATTTGGCCCATCTTTTATACACCTGCTTATACTTACTTTTATCTACTTTCAACTGATTTAATTTTTAGTTTTTTTAAATTTTTAAATTTTTCCTTATTACATTCTTACATATTCTTTAACTTAACAAATTTACCTACTAGATTTAGTAGCTGGACCATAGATTTCTGAGTATTTTCTATGTAGAAAATTGTGTTATTTGTAAATAAGCCACATTTTAATTCTTTTTTTTTTTTGGTCCAATTTCTGTATTTTGTTTTTATCCTTGCTTATTGCACTTCCTGAAACTTTCCGCACAATGTTAAATGAAGTAGTGAAAGCAGATGTCTTTGCCTTAATCCTGATCTTAGGTGAAAAACATTCAGTTCAGTTTTTCAACATTATGTATGATATTAGCTATAAGTTTTTGTCAATGCCATTTTCTGGCTTGAGGCAGTTTTCTTCGACTTTTCTATTCCTACTTTCTGAGATATTTACTTTGAACAGATGTTGAATTTTTGCCAAAGATTTTTTTTTTGCATTTATTGAGATAATATGATTTTTCTCTTTTATTCTGTTAATATTATAAATTATGACGATTAACTTTTGAATGTATTCCAATCTTGAATTCATGGAATAAACCCTTCTTGGTCATGATGAGATATCCTTGTTTATATTGCTGGATTTTTTTGCTAATATTTTTAGAGACTTTTCTGGTAACACTAAGGAGGGATCGGTCTGTAGTCTTCTTTTCTTGTGATGTCTACTGTGTGTTTTGACAGCAGGGTTTTACTGGCTTCAACCACAGTTGGAAAATAACCCCTTGTCTATTTTCTAAATGAGTTTCCGTAAGAATGGTGTTATTTTTCATTAAGCTTTTTTGTTTGTTTGTTTTGTTTGTTTGTTTTTTTGAGACAGAGTCTCGCTTTGTTGCCCAGGCTAGAGTGAGTGCCGTGGCATCAGCCTAGCTCACAGCAACCTCAAACTCCTGGGCTCAAGCGATCCTCC
>VSMD01032312.1:0-30517 GCA_008750895.1 Mirza zaza | reverse complement strand
TTCTACCCCAGCTTGCTTATTTACACCGTAGCAATGTCAAACTTGAGTGTGCATTTGGACAACCTGCTTGAAATGCAAACTCCCACCCTCCACAGTCCAGAGATTCTTCATCAGGTTCCAGGAATCTGCATTTCTACCAGATACCCCAAGGAACTCTGATGAAGATATGAAGAGCCCGGCATTGTTCTCTGACCACTTCAGGATTATTTAGTGAGCCCCCCTGGGGGTTCAGCCCTGGGGTGGCAGGTTTCAGCTGCAAAGCCAGCAAGCCTTTGGTTCTTTGCCACTTCACTACAGCCTCAGGAGCTCCTTGGCCCAGGAGGTCAGCAGTAACCCTGCCTCAACCCTGCTAAGCGAGAGCTACAATAAATTAAAAGCCCATTAAAATATTTTAGAGAAAAGCCTAGAAGTGCTAAAACATTAATTGTGCCATATTCAGTCTGTTTTCCTAGACATTTGAAAAGCCAGATTACCATCTTGGGGGTCATTAGAAAGAATGAAGCTTTCTCCCTTTTCAATTTACATATTTAAAAATGCATGCATTCTGGCAGTGGCTACTGAGTCCTTTCCAAGGCTTTCCAAGTCCTGTGGCTACTCCAAATGCCACAGTCTAGCCAAGGACAGAGAAGCTTGGAATGCCACGGGGGGGCCTATCTTGTTTTTTGAAGGGAAGGACCAAAATCCCAGGGCCTGTGGTTGCAAAACAGCTCTGGGAAAACAGGTACAGGCAGCAACAAAACAACAGTGCTGTTTTCTTGTTTTGTTCTCCCCTGTTTATTTTCCCTGAAGCAATCCCTGCTCGGTACAAAAGTCTACAGGGAGCTGGAAAGAGCAGCTGTGGTTCCCTGAGGCCGGGACCTAGCAATCAAGTTGTTTACCAAACACTGCCAGGCACCAGAAAAACAACAACAGCACAGACAGCATTTGCATCTATTTTTCAAAAACAACCTCCAAAACTCTGCCACCAGCCCTGGAACTTCTCTGCACAGCTGAGACGAGAAATTTAGAAATTAAAGAAATAAACTGCACTGGATATTGGCTCCGATGGCCTAAATGGGATCTATTATTGTATTTCTATTGAAAAATGCCTATCCTGAGTAAGGAGGACTGGGGGTCTGCGGAATTTCAAGCAGTGGATTGATACAGACAACATACTGATCGTGGGCATTTCCGAGCATCCTCATAGTGGCCGTCCTGGCAAGCTGACATCATTTGCTGAACCTCACAGACATCTTCAGGCAAAAACCAGAATCTCCTGGAAGGTTTAGAAAACACAGACCGCTGGGCACCTACCCTAGCATCTCGTCCTGCAGGTCAAAGGTGGGACCCACACTAGTGCTACTGGTGGGTTCCAGCCAGCACGCTTTGGGAACCCCTGCTCCAAAGCTAGATGCTCTCTAGCCATCCTGCAGATGTGGGAGCAAGTTCCCCACCTTGACCTCTCCCACCCAGGGTGACCTGGGTGACTTCGGTTTTGCAGTGGCTTCTCAGGATGCCCCGCCGGCCATCTCCCACCCTGTTTCCTGCCCTTTCAGGCTTCCAGTAAACCGGAGGAGGCCAGAGAAGGCAGGGTGTCCATTCCTCTGGCTCCCACCCCGCCAGGCACTGCAGGTCAGCACTGCAGGCTGACCCAAACTAGCCACAGATCCTGCCAGACAGCTGTCACTTTGCACTACTCTCTCTGGACACCCTCCCCCCAACCCTCCCTCCTCTTAATCCCTTCAGACCTAGGAGAAGTAAAAGCCAACTATTCCAGGCAGGAACTCTGATACGAAAGTCAAATTCAATGTGCTATCCATTAGACGTCCCTTGGTTTAAGAACGCTAAATCTGGAATTTTACATACACATATAACATAAATATGTGTGTGTATACACACACATATAAAACACAAATGTATATATGTACATATGAATAATCCAGACATATATACACATCTTTGTGTACATATGACTAATCCAGACACATATACACATCTTTACAGATCTTTTCTAAATACAGCTAAATCTGATTGGTCAGCAGCCCTGGGAGTCCTTGTCCAAGGCCATCTCGTGGGGTTTGCAGAGATGTTCCTACTGGTCCCACGTGCCACAGGAAGAGTGGGCCACCTTGTCTCATCAGTTATACAACCTGATAGGAAGAAGTGCATTTGTGAGAGCTTCAATCCTTCTCTAATTTACCAACTTAGTTTCCTTTGTTGCAAATGGCACCGAAATAGAAAGGGAACAGAAGTGGGTGGAGCACACTCCATCACCAACTCCTGTGAATAACTTTCTGACAACGCTGAACCCAGTTCAAAAAGCACATCAGCAGCAAAAAAAAGGTATGTGTTGTCAGTTCATAAATAAAATGCCAATCTGCCTCGATGCATAAGGCTAGGAAAAGAACAAATAATACTTCTGTCTTTAGAATAATAATAATAATAATACTAACAACTACTCAAATGTACCCTAAATAAGTATCTGTCTTTACAGCTAAGTCCTAGAGTTCTAGTAAAAACATTCGCCACATCCAACTGAATGGGTCACTACGCCAGCCAACCTCTGTGGCTTGGGCAAGCCCACTTAACTTGGTTTCGATGACGTTCCCTAGAACTAATCACTAAGTCTTCGCCAGCAAGACTGCTTCCAACTCACTAGAGGACTTACTGGTATCTATGCTCAAAAACAAGTTTTTAAGTAAACCTGCTAGACTAATTAGAACACATAGGGAACACGGTTTCTATGTAATTACCTTTCCAGCTCTGAGCTCAACCAGAGCCTTGGCTTGTTTGTTTATCTCTCTCCTTTTCAATAACAATCTTCTGAGCATTCCCCTGAAACTCGCAGGCTGGTGGGTTCTTCTCGCAGCATCTGTCTGTGCCGCTCAATGCTCCATCTAGGTCCAAACTTAACTATGACTGTTGATGGACTTAACTGCCACCCTGCCCTGTGTCGTCACTTCCCGTCTTCAGGGATGAGATCGACCACCACAGTGTCCCCTTGTGAACATCCCAGAATCCCTCTTCCCTGCTGAACAAACTCAAACTCCGTCCCTGGGCCCCATGCTCACCTCTCTCCAAAGCCCTCTACCTCCAACATCTGGATGAATGGAGAGCTGTGCCCTTTATCCTTAAAAAGATGCCCCTTGCCACTTGACTTCAGGCAAATAAGGAGGAAAGAGTTGGCCTCTCTAATTCCTGTTAGAGCCTACCCATTGCTGTGCTAATGGCCCACCTTTCCTGTCACTCCCCCCAAGAAAAATACCATCACCCTCCCCCAACTGTGACTCGGGACCCTTCCAAACCCTTTCCCTGGTCACATGCATGGGAACCACTCATGTGACTTTTACTTCTAGATGTCAAGGATGCTCTTCTGCACCTTTCTCAGGTATTTTGTAGCACAGGTTGAGCCTCGCTAATGCAAAAATCCAAACTCCAAAATCCGAAATTTTCTGAGCACCAACAGGAGCACTCAAAGGAAATGCTCCTTGGAACACTCCAGATTTCAGATTTTTGGGTTTGGATTGCTTAACTGGTAAGCATATATAATGTGAATATTTCAAAAAAAATAAATAAATAAAACTCAGAAATGCTCTGGTCCCAAGCACTTTGGATGAGAGATACTCAACTTGTATCTGGTTCACAATTTCTGTCTAGATCCTCTCTCGGTGTGAGCACTTCTGCCAACTTTGGTAGCTATGAGGATGGTCTTCCCAACGGCCTGTCCAAGGCTTACAGCAGGCCTGTTGGGATAAAGCACTCAAAAAAAGTTATTTGTTGTTTTTGGAGACAGGGTCTCACTCGCTCACTCAGGCTGGAGTGCGGTGGCATGATCATAGCTCACTACAGCAGCCTTAACTCCTGGGCTCAAGCAATCCTCCTGCCTCAGCCTCTCAAGTAGCTGGGACTACAGGTGCACGCCACCACTCCTGGCTAATTTTTTTTTTTATTTTTTGTAGAGATGGGGGGGGTCTCAATATGCTGCCTAGGCTGGTCTCCAACTCTTAGCCTCAAGTGACCCTCCCAACCTCAGCATCCAAAGTAGCTGGGGTTTACAAGCATGAGCCACCATGCCTGGCCCAAAAGTATTTGTTGAATGAGTGGATACATGCCTGTTTTATCTTAACTCCCGAAATCCTAAAAGGTTCTGGTCCACTCGAGCAGCAGTGTGTAATCCTAGTCCTGTCCCATACTAGCTACTGTTGACCAATTCTCCTCCGTATGTGAAAATTGGGTTAATATTTGCCCACGCACAGTACGGACTTAATAAATGTCAGTTAATTGCTGCTACTTCCTCTATAGCTGAGGGCATCACCAAGACATGGATCTCACCAGCCCTTAGAACTGCTCCACCTCTAAGACCTTGAATTCTGAAATTCTCTCCTGACTAACAATCTCCCGTGGAGCTACCTCCTGCTGGGACGTTTCTCTTGAACTTGCTCCTGGACTGTACCAAGACACCCCACTACCATCTTGAACCAAGATCTCCTTCCTGTGCGTACAATCCACCTTGCCCTTTCTGAGCTCCATCTCTTTCATATCATCCAAGACTCGTTCTGTGGTACCCAGGACCCTGAAAAATCCCTGTGTCACTCGGGATGTCCCTGTCTTTTCTACCGACTTCCCATCCGAGCTATTTGGTTCCTTCCCCAGAGTGAGGCTGTGAGGCAGGGCTGGGTGTGATGTGTGTCCATATCCTGGACGCTGACACCACAGTCCCTGGGACACGGGAGGTCATCAGGTGGGACGCCAATCTGGGGCTCTCTCAGGAAGCCAGGGAGAGTCCTCCTAAGCCCACTTGGCACCCCATCTACGACAGGTTCCATTTAAGAATCATGGGAATTCCAGAATCACTTTCACAAATGCATTCCACTCATGGTTCAATTCAATGGCAAAAAAATACAAAACTTCCATTCCCACCGGCAAACTGGGTCTAGCTAACCAAGCAGGGCTTATTACACAGGCGCCTGCCAGCAGGGCAAGTGGTGTCCCTGTCCCTGGGGACCAGGGGAGCCTCAGACTCTCCCTGGGAGGACGGGCAAGGGAACAGATAGCTGGCTGCCATCTGAGCTCTTTATAAGGCGTTCGTGGTAAACATGTTTACTTTCCGGTGATTGGCTGGGCTTATCAAGTATTTTGTTTTGAGTCTTGCTCTATAAACATGTTTACTTTTGAGGGGAGAGCTTTTTGTAATAGCTAGCACACTTGTTTTTCCCACTTTTAAATTCAAAACATATTCTTCACAGCCTGTGGTAAACAACTCAAGGTGGTAAACAAATTATATTATTTCATCTTCACACTAGAGAGTTAATCCTTATGTGTCTGTTCAAAGGTTTGAACCAGGTTGCAGGTAACCAAGGCTCTCTATTGCAGGAGAACCAGAATCAAAGTCATAGTGATGATGTTACTAAAGAGAAAAAAACTGCAACGGTGGGTCCTGCAGAAGGTGGGGAGTATCGAACCCAAGCCTCAGTTTCCCCAGTGGGAACATTCTACAAGAAGCCAGACACAGGATGCCAGAGATAGTCTTGTTAATTGACAAGATCCGTACTTTCTGTGAAAAGTTAAGATTACATAACCAGCATATATAACAGCTGATATGGGAGGAAAACTAAAGCAACGTTTCAAAGAATGAAGAAACCAACTAGGTCACGATATTAATTGCAATTCTTTTGAGATCCGCTTTCTGTGATGACTTTTGCCAGCTTTACAATTAGAAAAAAAAAAAAAGTAGTGACTTTCAAGGTAAAAAACAAAAAGCCCTTCATTACCGGAAAAGAGGAAAATAATGAAGAATTGCGAGAAGGAATAAAAAGGGAAGTATCTCTTGAGAAAACCAACAGTCCTTGATGTGCTGTTTACATACAGTCATCAGAAAAGTTACTTTGTGGAGCTGAGTTTAGTCCCATCGCAGTAAGTGTGGCCCCTCAACCAAATAAAAAAATTTCACAGAACAAATCCCTTTATTAAAAGGATTTGTTATCCATTGTGAATTGATTTTTGGGAGTGGTGAGAAGTGCAGATAACTTGTTTCAGTCTTCTACACGTAGCTATCCAATTTTCCCAGCACCGTTTATTTAATAAGGATTCTTTTTCCCCAGTGTATGTTTTTGTCTGCTTTGTCAAAGATTCAATGGCTACATGAGGATGGTTTTATATCTGGGTTCTCTGTTCTGATCTGTAAGTCTATGTCTCTGTATTTGTGCCAGTATCATGCTGTTTTGGTTAACTATAGCCTTGCAGTATAACTTGAAGTCTGGTAAAATGACTCCTCCCAAATTTGTTCTGCTTAAGGTTGCTTTGGCTATTCAAGATCTTTTCTGGTTTTATATGAAACACTGAACTATTCTTCTAGATCTGTAAAAACTGATGTTGGTATTTTAATGGAGACTGCACTGAATCTGTAGATCGTTTGGACAGTATAGACAATGTGAAGATGTGGAATCAACCTAAGTGCACACAGATACATGAATGGATTAATAAAATGTGGTATATGTATACTATAGAATACTACTCAGCCATAAAAAAGGTGAACTAATACCTTTTGTAACAACCTGGATGGAACTGGAGACCATCCTTTTAAGTTAAGTTTCGCAAGAATGGAAACCGAACACCACATGTACTATTAAATTGGAACTAACTGATCAACACCCATGTGCACATATGGCAGTAAAACTCAATGGAAACCAAGTAAGTGGAAAGGGGGCAGTAGGAGATGGGTAAATTCACACCTAACGGGTACAATGCACATTATCTGGGAGATGGACACACAACTTTGACTCAAACTGCACAAAAGCAAATCAAGTAACTGAAATGACTGTATCCCCAAAATATCCTGAAATTTAAAAAAAAAGGGGGGGATTTGTTCTGTAAAATTCGGATTCAGTCAAAAGGCCTCACTGAAGGATCCAGAAGGTTACATGTGGCCCCAAAGCTGCAGTTTCCCCACCCCTGTTTATGTCTGTCCCAATATCCACCTAGAAATAAAAGCTATCTTACCATAGGCCATTGAGGTTAATTACAAAATACTAGGAATAAAGATAGAAGCCAAATTCTTTGCTAAAACAGGTAATACCCTCAACCCTCAAGTTAAAAAAACAAACAAAATTAGGGTAGGGGTACCACAGTACGATAAACATTCTCAACGACCGAGCACTGTTATTTCGACAGGTATGATGCTGTAGGGAGAGGATCATGTCAGAAGGGGGGGTAACCCCATATGCTGCCTTACCCATCACTCAGGATGGGTAATGTGCAGAACATACAGACATCGCAGTGCAAACATACTAAATGACTTTCCCAAGGATACAAGTTTCAGGGATACAAGGATGGAGGATTAGGAGAAAGAGCCAATGACATGGAGGAAGTCACCATTCCTGACTTTCAGACGGACTCTCCTGTCAAGGAAGGAGAACCACAATGGTTTCCAGGCAGTTTTAGCAGAAGGGCAACCAGGCCCCGAGGGGTGGGTGCACATGACAAGTTAGTAAAAAGATCCAACTTATCCTAGCTTTGCCAACACCATTTGAGACCTTTTGCAAGTCCACAAGCTTCTCAGAGCCTGGGTTTCCCTTCCTAAAACATGACAGCTCTGAATGCCACCTTTCTGAACAAAATGCTGTGTCCCAATTTTATGCCTCAAATCGAAAAACACACTTCAGGGGATAAGCAAGAATCCCAGGCTACTCAATCCAATCGATGCCATACTTGGAGTGTTCCCGAAAAACCCACAAAGGAATCCAACCTCCCACAACTTAAAAGGAGCAGAAATGAAATTTCAAAGTACTAGGATGTCGGCCAGTGCCTAGTCAGCAAGCACACCCCGGCCTCGAGCTGTCTGGGGAGACAGGTGACTCAGCTGGGAAAGGCTGCCCGGCCAGCTGTGGGCCTCTGACCCACTGCCTCAAACTAATTCTTCTCCAATCCTTAAAACCAAAAAAAGTAAATGACTAATGAAACAACTGAAGAATAACTTCCAGGCAACTCTTACAAAGTCAAAACAACAACAACAACAACAACAACAAAACTTAAGCACAACAGGAAGTGGACAAGACGAAAACAACCCAGGCTCAGAGCTGTCAAATGTCCGATGGCCACATTTCCTCCTGAGAAAGGAAGAGTGAACATTCCAGGGCGTGGGAGGACGTGGTTTGGGAATGTCTCCAGGGGCCGAGGGAAGAGCTGATGATTAGGACAGTATCATCGAGGAGAGCGCCAGAGAGTCAAAGTGGTGAAATCTGTTCCAAATATGAAATGGAAAAGGAGCACACTGGTCTTTCTCGCTGGAGTTCAGCGGAGCGGTGGGATTTTTGGATACACTCCTGGGCACATCCAGCTGTAAGACCAAGTGCCACACACGAAGCCCTTAGCGCACTGCTCGCAGGGAACCCTGTAGGTACCATTTCCATCCCTCCTCTTGCAAAGCCTCACAACGGTGGCGCAAGCAAATACTGTTATCTCGCAGATGGGGAAACTGAGGCTTGGAGCAGCGAAGTCCTTCACCCAGGCCCACCATAAGTAAGTGACAGAGCCACCTCTTTCTGAAACCCAAGCATCCTCCCTTAACCACTGCTGAAGACTCCTGAGCACTATTTCCCCAACAGCTCAAATGGGGACAGTAAGAACATGCGGAAAGGCTCCCAAGATAAAGCCACACTGGGGACACAAGAGTCATGACTCTCTTGGAAGCTCCACGCTGCCTCCCACAGTCTACATCTCTTGGCTTCTGGCTTGAAGGGAGGCAGGTCTGGGAAGTAGGAGAGCAAGGAGCCAGACACCCCAGGAGTGCAGCCTGGAAGTGACATGGGACTTCTCCCACGACAAAGGAGACAGAGAAGAGTCTGTGGCAGCAGGTGAGGATGCACTCGAACCTCGAGGCACGCTGAGCAGGAGGGACGCTCTCCACTTCCTTCTGGGTCCCCTCTCGGTTCTCCCATTTCCTTCTGATTCACTCACATGGGCACCGTCCCTCCTTCCTCGCCTACTTCCTCCCCTCCATGAATGTCACCTGTCCAAGGTCTAAAGCAGGTGTCCTCAAACTACGGCCCGAGGGCCACATGCGGCCCTCCGAGGACATTTATCCAGCCCGAGGGGTGTTTTTGCCGCCGCTGCCTGTCCTGCTGAGCAGCCGACTCGCCCCCAGGCCCACAGTGCGCATGCGTGGAACGTGCGCCGCACTCTCCAAGGGTCTGAGGGACAGTGTCCTGGGCCCCCTGTTTAAAAAGTTTGAGGACCCCTGGTCTGAAGGATGAGACTGCCACTTCCACCCGGAAGCCTCTCGGATGAAATTAACTCAAAACGCGTCTCGATGCCCCGCAGCAGCACGCATGCGCGGGGCTGGGGTGGCGGGCACCCGGGCACAGTCTGCCCCTCGGCACGAGAAGTTAAATGACAATGCGCGATTGGAACAACACTTCAAGACGACAGTGAGAGCCGTGTCACCGGGAGTGCGCGATTAATTGCCGGATGAACTCTACACGCAGTAACTGCTGCAAAGGTCAAGAGGAGGGAGCAATCGCTTTGCACAGATGCACCCCGGGGTGCAAACTCTCCCCTGATGTCTAGCGCGCAGGCTGCCTTGGCAGGGAGGACCGGGATTTGGGTGCCTGGGGTCTGATCCGGGCTGGGCCACCCCTGGGCCAAGATGTTCAAAAGCTCCCAGGACCTCCGTTTCATCAGCTGGAAACTGGAGGCAACGACGGCTCCCTTGACATCGCGGAGTGGGTTGAAGATGAAGTGGGGTAGTTCGTGTAAACTCTGAAGCGCTGTAAGTGCTGGTCTACGCCCCGTCTCATGGCTCGGTATCCACCTCCAAACCCGTACACGCTCCCTGCACCGGCCCCTCCGCCAAAGCCCTGGGTCTTCTTTTCCGACGAGCTGGTAACTTTGTCATGGGGGGGGGGGGGTTCCAAGCTCCCCTTTCCCCAAGGCCACCAGCTCCCACGTCCGCCTCTGGCTCGGGCTCCCTGGATCCTGGGGCAAGAGCAGGACCGGAGACTCGGGCCACCTGGGTTCGGTTCCCAGTTCTGCCACCGAGCAGCGATGTGATCCTGCATCACCTCTCTACGCCTCCATTTCCGCATCTGTGAAATGGGGCTAAGGAGAGGCCGCACCTCAAAACGCTGCTGAAAGATGAAACGACCCGATCGGAGAGCACCGTGCACAAGGCCTCGCCAGCAGTGAGGGCTCCATACCCGAGCGAGAGCTGCTGCTCTCACCTCTGCTTGGACCACACGACGACTTGAACACCAGTGTCCCCAACTGTCCTCTCTCTCCTCTCTCTCACATCTCAGAGTCGATACCAGATGTGGCTCAGCGACCCATGGAGCCTAATCACCCCAGTCCTCTTTTGTCCCATCCATCTGATAGTCCATCCAAGCTTCACAAACAGAAATGGGCACTCCCAGACACGACCAGGGACAGGGTGCAGGGACACCACCTTTCTGGGGTGACCTGGCACTGCTCCGACAAGACTTAAAGCCACGCACTCCCGTTCGCCCCTTATTCTTTGGGATGGACCCCAACAAAATGGCAATCACTGGGGAACATTTAGCTGCAAGGTTTCAAAGAAACACATCACACCATTATCTACAGAACACAGAAACTGAGAAAAAAATAAATGTCAGCTAAATCCTAAACACATTAGGATTCATATGGACAATGAAATACTATGCAGCCATTAAAAAGTATTGCAAAAAATCAACCAGGGCATAGAAGGAAACATGACCCCCAATCATATGGGTTCCACAAATGTTGAATGATATGTCGCTAAGTAACAAAAATGTTACAAAAATTGATTCTTTTGAAAGTTTTAGTTTATTTACTGTGTGGCCAGCTGCTACAAATGAGTACATTATACATACTAGGCTACGGCAATGCCCAATGAATTATTATCACCCCCATTTTAAAGACAGAAAATCGAGACAGAAAAATTAGTTACCTTGTCCAAAGTCATGCCACTAATACGTAGGAAACCAGGATCTAAGCTCTAGTCTTAATCCAAACCCCTTGGTTTTTTTTTTGTTTTTTTTTTTTGTTTTTTTTTTGAGACAGAGTCTCACTCTGTTGCCCAGGCTAGAGTGAGTGCTGTGGCCTCAGCCTAGCTCACAGCAACCTCAAACTCCTGGGATCGAGTGATCTTCCTGCCTCAGCCTCCCGAGTAGCTGGGACTACAGGCAAGCGCCACCACATCTGGCTAATTGTTTTTTCTATTTTTAGTAGAGACTGGGGTTTCACTGTTGCTCAGGCTGGTCTCGAACTCCTGACCTCAAGTGATCCTCCCACCTCGGCCTCCCAGAGTGCCAGGATTACAGGTGGGAGCCACCTCACCTGGCCTCCCCTTGCTCTTTTCTAACTAATACTACCGCTTATAAGGGTATTAGGATATTTATAGTTACATTAAGTGTATTTCCATAAGAAAAACCAGACTAGAAAAGCAGACAGGAAAATACTAGAAGTAATTCTTTCTACAGCATGAGACTACGGATGAATTTATTTATTTACTTTATTATATTTTCAGAGACAGGGTCTCGATCTGTCACTCAGGCTAGAGTGCAGTGGCAATGCTCACAGCACCCTTTAACTCCTGGCCTCAAGCAAAGCAATCCTCCTGCCTCAGCCTCCCAAGCAGCTGACCCAACAGGCATGCACCACCACACTCAGCTATTTATTTTTCGTAGAGGTGAGGTCTTGCTACGTTGCCCAGGCTGGCCTGGAACTTTTGGCCTCAAGTGATTGTCCAGCCTCAGCCCTCCAGAGTGCTGGGACTACAGGTGTGAGCCACCGTGCCCAGCCCCTATAGACAATTTTTATTTATTCAAGCTTTGATTTAGTTTTTTCAATTCTTGACATGTATCATAAATCACTTTTGTAGGAAGGGGAGACAAGGACATTTTTTTTTTCTGTTTTAAAAACCCAAATGTCAGCCGCCCTCACTCCCCTGGCTGTGACAGGTGCAGATGCTGGCCAGGTCCTGGGGGATGGGGGGGGAAAAGCCAGGTGCTTGGGTCAGATCACCTGGGCGGGGCCCCTCGGGAGTTCGGGGGAAGGTGCCCAGGACGGTGTGGGTAGGCAGGAATACGCAGGGCTTTGATCGGGGCTCATCCACACTGAGTGCTCTGTGATGTCACCGATCACTATTACTAGCGACATTTTCACCATACTCCGTACCCTCTACAGCTTCTCTCTGGAGATGGGACCAAAAAGTGGTCTAAGAGGCCGGGCGCAGAGGCTCACGCCTGTAATCCCAGCACTCTGGGAGGCCGAGGCGGGAGGATGGCTCGAGGTCAGGAGTTCGAGACCAGCCTGAGCAAGAGCGAGACCCCCGTCTCTACTAAAAACAGAAAGAAATTAATTGGCCGACTAAAAATATATAGAAAAAATTAGCCGGGCACAGTGGTGGCGCATGCCTGTAGTCCCAGCTACTCGGGAGGCTGAGGCAGGAGGATCGCTTGAGCCCAGGAGTTTGAGGTTGCTGTGAGCTAGGCTGACGCCACGGCACTCACTCTAGCCTGGGCAACAGAGTGGGACTCTGTCTCAAAAAAAAAAAAAAGTGGTCTAAGACAACGTGTCCCAGTATCTTTCAACCAATTATCATGCTAGATTCTACGACCATCCCTTCCGTTGTCCCCAGCCTCCCAAGTGCAGGCAAAGCGACGAGCTGGGCAGGTTTGGAGCGTGCCACCTGGCCTCGAATCTCGGCTTCTCCTCTGGCTGACTCTGCAGTCACATGGATGCCACTTAACCTCCTTGCCTCAGTTTCCCCACTTACAAGATGGACACGACTATGCCCCCGACTCACGGGCCCGTGGAGGGCCAGGCCTGCCACAGCAAACAGCCACACACCGAGCAGCTTCTGCAGCGGAAATCTGTTTTGTCGCAGTGCTAGAGGCCGGCAGTGCAAGATCAAGGTGGCAGGACTGGCCTCCCTCTGCGGCCTCCTCGTGGCCCTCTCCCCTCTGTGTTGGCACAGGTCTTCCCTGGGTGTGGGTCTGTGCCTCTTCTTAGAAGGTCACCACGGGGCACAGGATTAGGGCTTGTCCCAGCGACCTGCCGCATTGCAATTTAATTATCTCTGTGAAGCCCCTAGCTCCGAATCCAGCCTTATCCTGAGTTCCTAGGACTTAGGACCTCAAGGTGGCAATGGGACGGGCTGGGGTGTGGCCACAGCTCAGCCCACAATAGCTTCCCGCCTCCTGGAAGAACGAGAGGGAACAGACTGAGAATCAGCTGATGATCCCGGGTTTTGGCAACCTGAGCCGGTCGGGTCCCTAAGGAGGACGGCCGCACACGGGTGCAGCGACATGGAAGGGCTTCCTTCGGGACACCCACGTGTACCTCCCCACCGGCGCTGGAGGTGACATGCCACCCCACCCCTCCCAGCCCCCGGATCCACTGAGGCGGCTGGTGCCCACAAGCGACACGTGCAGCAAGACTTCGGCCCATCAGGCCAGCGGCTCACATTTACATCTGTCAAAAGTCAGGGTGGAAAGTGTTCGTTCCTGGCATGGCCTCCCCGCTCCGGGCTCATAAACATAAATCAAAGTTGAAGGACATTTTTAAAAAATCAGGACATACCTCATTAAAACAAATTTTCTTAAAAAAAAAAAAAAAAAAACGAGTTCCTTGAACCACGGCATATAATTTACAAAGTGCAAATGTCTGAGATGCATGTGCTAAATTTAAAGAAACAACTATTATTAAACACCCCATTATGTAAGGCAGTGAAATATATTTTGCACTCTGCACATCCGTTATAATATTTCAACTGAGCCTCACGGTGTTTGGCAGTTCTTTCCTTCGGTGATAATAAAAGGCTTTTCTTTCCATTAAATATCTAAATTAAGTCAAATAGTGTATGTTAAATAAGCCCGTAAGTCCTTGTGTATGATGCAATGAAGTCTTGAAATGCTTATCTACTGAGCACTGTGGCTTGAAGGCCAGCGGTTTATGTCCCCTGCAGAGCGCCGGGACCCCGCTGGCTTGGCCAGACTGTGAAAATAAGCTTCAAATGACCAAACGCAAGTGCAACTGTAAAAGTAGGAACCAGACCAGACACAACAAACCACAGTGTAGTCAGCCTCGCTTGTCATAATTCATGTGTGTGGAATTCAACTGTAAAAGCATTCACGGGGCGCTGGGGCATTCCATGCAGAATGTCACATTGGGGAAAAGCTGCTGATAAGCCACTCCTGGTCACAAGTCTACACGGCGTAGCGTTAACCAAAAAAAATATCCACCCCAACCCCAAAACAGCCCTGTCTGGGGGTTAGGCCTTCCAACCCCAAACAATCCGGGCAAGCGCCAAGAGATTCCAACACCCAGGTTATCAAAACACGCACCCAACTGGTGGCCGTGCACCAATGCTAGGCCCCTCTTTTGTTTTTCTTTCCACTTGCACTTCTCCATTATTCTCCATTTTGATGGCCTACATAAGGATCACTTAGAGCCATCTTTTTTGGAAAAAAACAATCTCATCATGGTTCAATGACTCAAAAATATAACTTACAGATTTTTAGAAGAGAAACTTGAATGGATAAATATATTCATGTGTAGATTTCAAGCCATGCATGTATATATAGATGTAAACACATGAAAATGTAATAATCCAATTAGCACATCTTTTTTAGAAACGAAATTCATCTTAACAAAACTGGCCTAAGCCTCAGGTAGGAGCTGAGGGGAACTGCCAGCGATGACAGTGACAATAACAGCTGCCATTCGGTCAGCACCGACTATGTATGTGCCAAGCGCAGGGCTCGGCCCTAGGCAGACACGTTTCCCTTTTGCTGCCCCTAACGATGCTCTGATGTAGGCACAAATCTTCTACAAATGAGGAAACCGCGGCTCAGAGACGTTAAGTCACCAGCTCAAGGTCACAGAGCAATTGTGTGGGGGGACCAGGAGTTGAACCTGGTTCACACTGTGCTATATTGCCTCCCAGTGGCGCCTGAGATGGGTACAGGGCCTGGCTAAGGGCTGGGTCATATACCTGGTACCCGAATGACCTCTTATCCCGGCTAGGCACAAGTAGCACAGCCCAGACCCCTCCTCAGGAGAAGATCCCAGACGAGACACGCCCTACGAGCAAGGAAAAAACCAAAGCAGCCACATCCTGCCTCTCCTGGAGACAGACAGGAAGAAACCCCCATCTAAAAATTAATCCCTAACCTTGCCCTGCACCCAATTTTTTTTTTTAAAACAGACAGGGTCTCACCCATATGGAATGGAGTGGTGTGATCAAAGCTCACTGTAACCCCGAACTCCTGGGCTAAAGCGATCCTCCTTCCCACCTAAGCCTCCCGAGTATCTGGGACTACAGACTTGTGCCACCACACCTAGCTTTGTTTTTGTTTTTTTTTTAATGTTTTGTAGAGTTGGGGTCTTGCTATGTTGTCCAGGCTAGTCTCAAACCCCTGGCCTCAAGCGATCCTCCCGCCTTAGCAGATTACAAGAATTACAAGAATGAGCCACCGTGCCCCCCACCCATTCCCCCTACCTATTAACTTATTGCCTTGCCACCAAAAGCACCACATGAATGTTCCTGAAGAGTCTAATGTGCCCTGCTGAAGACATTCAAGCAGCACATATTTAAGACAGAAAAGCAACAGCAGTCCTCTTCTTTCCAGAATGCACTCCAACTTTTCCTGGGCGATCAAAAAGATGGATAAAGGGATGAGAGAAGCAAAAGTGCTGGATTATCCGCTTTCGAATGCCTCTTCCAACAGCAGAGCAGAAAAGGAGCAGAAGGGGCTCAGCCAGCTCGGATTCCAGTTTGCACTCGGCCCCCGTCTCTGGCTCCCAGTCCCCTTCTCCACCTCCGGGCTTATCTCAGGCTTTCTGGGACTCTGAGCTTCCTCTGAGTCCACAGAACCAGCACTGCAGCCCTCCACAGCTCAAGGGCGAAAGCCTAACACCAAGGAGGCATGTCCTACCAGAGTTACACTGTCCCCACCAGGGCACGCTCGCAATGAGCACACACGTGGGGGTCTCTGCGCAGAGCCAGGGGGCCAGTTTTCGGGTGATGTGAGAACCAGCTGCTCTGGCGACAGTGACCGGGCATTCCCAACTGCCCCGCGTCCCCAGCCCGGCCCAGGCCTCTCTCCTCAACCCCAGACGGGGGTATCTATCTGACTCCAGGGACTTGTCCTCTGGGACCAGACATCTGGGCCCACACGTCCTAGACCTTCATCTTCCATGGCATCTACTTCCTCCTAGTCACACTCAGGCTGATGATCTTTGAGTCCGTATCGACTCCTACCTGGCTCTCCACCTCTGCATCGATTCCATCAGGAAGTCGCACGGAATCTGCGTTCAAAACGGATCTGAAAAATGGAAGAGCCACCACTCCCCACCTGCGCTACCAACTCTCTGGCCACGGCCATCGCCATACCCGCTCTGGATTCTGCCCAAGCTTCCCGATGGGTCCCCCTGCCCCTTCTCGTACCCCACTTACGGTCGATGCCCAACATAAGAGCAAGAGGGACATCCCCCCATTTAAATCAGATCCACACCTCCGAAGGCACCAGGACACTGGAGTCCGAGGTGTGAGGGCTGATTACGCGACACGGGTCATTCTCGTCCAACCCCAACTAAATCGGAGTCAGGAGGCTGGGGAAGCACTCAGGACGTGCACTGCTGCTCCACGAGTTCGATTCCCTACAAGCCCAGCCGCTGGACATGCCTGCTGTGACGGTGCGACCACTCTCCCCTGCTGGCTGCTGAAATGACAGCCAGCTCTACGGCTGGTCCCACCCGTCACCGCCACTCGACATGCAGAGCTCGCCAGCACCCAAAGGCTTCTCCAGCGCCAACAGGTTTTCTCTCAAAACAATACGTGGCATTTCTCTTTCTAATACATCTTTGAGCCTTTCCTTTGCTCTTTGGACTCACCGAAGACCATCCCAGCCTGTGTGTTTGCCTTGCACCGCAGTTCTGTGACTCTCAAAGAAAAGGTTTAACTTGGAGATCCATCTCTATATTCTATTTTTTTTTTTTTTTTTGAGGCAGAGTCTCACTTTGTTGCCCAGGCTAGAGTGCGTGCCGTGGCCTCAGCCTAGCTCACAGCAACCTCAAACTCCTGGGCTCAAGCGATCCTCCTGCCTCAGCCTCCCTAGTAGCTGGGACTACAGGCAGGTGCCACCATGCCCGGCTCATTTTTTCTATATATATTAGTTGGCCAATTAATTTCTTTCTATTTATAGTAGAGATAGGGTCTCGCTCTTGCTCAGGCTGGTTTCGAACTCCTGACCTTGAGCGATTCACCCGCCTCGGCCTCGCAGAGAGCTAGGATGACAGGCGTGAGCCACCGCGCCCGGCCTTCTATATTCTATTTTGACTTTGCCAAAGGCAGGTCCTCTAACAGCCCGGCCCCAGTTAGCTCTCGGGGCCTGTCCCCCCGACCACATGTGCCCCAGCTCACCTCCCACGGCCACGGGAGCCTCCTGATGTCCCTCAATCTTGCAGGATGGGTCCCCTACGAAAGGGCCTTGGATGAACTGTTTCTTTTTCTGGAATGTTCTACAAGACTAACTCCCTCCCCTCCTTTGAGTCCCTGCTCAAGCAAGCACTTTAAAGGACACACACCTGGCCACCAGGCCTAAAGCACAGGCCACCCTCACTCTGTGGCACCATCGACCCCCGCCGGCTGCTGTCCCTTCCTTTGCACGCGCCTTCTAACGTGCTATATAACTCGCTTCTGATGTCTGCCTGCCTCCTCTTTCCTCTCTCCACGGAAGATGAGCACCCGCAGGGCCCGACCTCTGTTTTGTTCACTGACTTATCCCACACACCTGCACAGGGGCAGGTATGAACTTTGTCAATTTCTGTTGCATGAATGACTGAATGGACAACTGAATCCTAGAGTGGATGTCTGGAGAAGGTTCTCGCCCCGACAGGGAAAGGCGTGGTGTCTTCACCTCCCCGGATACAAGGAGGAAAACCAAGCCCGTCCATCCTCAGTGAACACCCAGCACACACGCCCGTCTCCCTCTGACCACTCCCAGAGAGGGACCAAAACACCCTCCACCCACCCTTCTTCCAACGTCCCCACTTGCTAACAAGATACCCAGCCCTAAGACAAGAAAAACCGTTTAAAAAGTGCAAAACTGGCCGGGCATGGTGGCTCGTGCCTGTATTTCCAGCACTTCGGGAGGCCCAGGCAGACAGATCACCTGGGGCCAGGAGTTCAAGACCAGCCAGTGAAACATGCAAAAATCCCATCTCCACGAAAAAATTTAAAAATTAGCTGGGCGTGCTGGCATGCACCTGTAGTCCCAGCTACTCAGAGGGCTGGGAGGGGAGGATCGCTTGAGCTCAGGAGTTCAAGGCTGCAGAGCAAGCTATGATCATGCCACTGCACTCCAGCTTGGGCAACAGAGCAAGACCCTGTCTCTAAAAAAAACAAAAAAGTATAGGACTGTTACTCAACAAAAATTAATTAGACGCACAGCATTCAATTTCAAAAGGAAAATATAAGCATTACTATATTCCTGGAAGTCAAAATGTTTTAGTTGAACTGCATAAAGATAATCGTGCTATCTGCTTGCTGTTTTATACTCTGGCGTGATTAAATCGAAAAGAAACGTTCAACTAAACGGTATACGTGTTTCCCTTTGATCAAAATTTACACAGCAAAAAACCCCTGCGTATTTATACAGCTGAGCTCGCCGCAAGTCACTGGAAGCAAGCTTGCAGGGTAGCAGTCATTTCCAAGCTTTTATTAGTGACTATAATGATGGGAGACAGGGGTCATCAAAATGCCTTTGCCAGGGCCAATCTAGCATTACTGCAGAGTGTCCCATCGTGAAATTAAAGAGGTCTAGGGAGAGGGGAGGGGGAGAAAGGAGGACTTTTGTACTCTGTGGCTACAGAAGAGAAAAAAAGTAACACAAGAATGTAACACAAGTGAAGAAAGCAGCACTTAACATAAAATTATATCTAAACTCACCTTCACTGGTTCAACACAAGCAAAAATATTTCCTCTGCTAGAGTAGCAAGACTCAGGGGTAGATTATTAAGGAAAAGTTGCAAAAACAAAACAAATCCCCTCACCTTTTGAAGGAAAAGACAAGGGATGAGAACACCCTCTCTGTCTCTGATATTTAGAAACTATGTTGTCAGCTGCCAAAAGAATGGATAATGGCCAGTCTAGTTCGTTTGAGTTTCAATAACAGGTGTTTGTTTAATCGAATGTTCTTTAAATACAAAAGACATGACGATGCATGACCGTGGACTGGATCCTGGGCTGGGCAGAGTAACAGCTATGAAAGACTTCACGGTGACGCTGACAAAATCAGACAACAGTCTCGTATCAGTGTTAAACCTCTGACACTCTGATCACTGTGCCGCCGTTATGTAAGAGAATGGCCTTGTTACGAAATAAATACACACAGAAGCATTTTATGATGAAGGTGTTTAAGGTTTTAAACTTTCAAATGATTTAGGAAAATGTAATGCAAACGTACGTGTGTATGTGTGTGTGTGTGTGTGTATCTCAGAGTATGTTTGAGGAAGCAAGAGAGAAAGAACAATGAACATACGGAAGTGTACTCAATCAGTAAATGTGGCTAAAAGGTACAGGGAATTTCTTGTGTCATTCTTGCACCTTTTGTACAAGTTTGAAATTTTTTTTTTAATTTTATATATATATATATTTTTTTATTTCAGCATATTATGGGGGTACAGATTTTAAGGTTTCAATAAATGCCCATTCCAAGTTTGAAATTATATAAAAGAAAAATGAGCTTGTATTTTGTATCCTAATTTCACTCCTAAAATATACTGTTTTGGTTATTTCTTGAGAAAATGAAATAAGTTAACCAGAGTAAGTTTCATTCACTCACTGAGCCACTCAACAAACATCCCGTATATGAAGCACCTACCTACCCAGTGTCCAGCATGTCTCGCTTGCCAAACCTGCCTGCATGTGCTATTTCACCCTCTGTGAATTTCAAATAGTTGCATGATGGGTGTGAGAAAAACAAGGCTTTCCAATTGAGAAATGAAGTCAGCAATACTAGTCAGTCCTGAGAAAGTAACCCAATCTTTATTAATATAGAGCTTTACGTAGGCAGGAAGGAGGATGAAAATATTATCTCTTACTTTTGCAAAAGTAAAATCTCTTACCTACACTGAAGGTAATCTACAAAAAACAAAAAAAGAAAAAGCAACCGGACATAGCTATGCGACACACAGACAATAATCACAACACATCTTCAATTCCACATCCATACAGATTCACAGCACCAAAGAGAAGGCAATAACCAAATGCTTTCAAATGATGGAAATGCTGTCTAGTCATGTGTGACATGACTTAAATAAGTAACAATGCAAGAATGCATCTGTCTACCATTGCCCAGGGGTTTCTTGGGTTTAGCAGCCAAACTGGCAACAGGGATTATATTATCAAGTAGTATTCTATACCACTTTATTAACTGTCAGAGAAATGTCTATTATAATAATTGTCGGTGGAATGATGTTTATTTTACTACCACCCCAGCAACCTGGCCAATCAAATCGAGATTTGTCCTCCAATCATTCCCAGAGAAGGGCCAGCATTCCATGAACACTGAACCGATGATAACACTTCTCCTGTACCTTAA
Organism: Mirza zaza; assembly: GCA_008750895.1. Lineage (NCBI taxonomy): Eukaryota > Metazoa > Chordata > Mammalia > Primates > Cheirogaleidae > Mirza > Mirza zaza. The sequence continues at coordinate 9,938 of VSMD01032312.1, read as the reverse complement.
GAAGTCTTATGTTTGCATCAGAGAGAAGAGAAAGCATTCTCTTTTGCTGAGTCCTGGCTCAGCAGGCTGCCTCGTTCAAACTCTAGCTCCTCCGCTGAGTTAGCTACATGACCTTAGACAGGCTACTTATCCCTCACTGATGAGGCCTCAGTTTCCTCATCTGTAAGATGGGAGAACGACCTCATTGGGATATTGCATAGATAAAAAACAATTAGGTAAAGAGTTTAGAGCTAACGTTACCTGCATGGAATGGTTATTTTATCTTTCCTGAGTCATATTCCTCTGGTCTCTAAGAGTCAATATTAACTTTCTCCTAGACATACATCAAGGGGTGCTGGATCGCACCCAGATTTTAAGTCCACTCAGTAATTAGCTATTTAAGAAACGGTACAATAAGTACATCAGAGTAATAAACTCTCACCAGTGAAAAACTTGCAGCTTATCCTCTTAATGAACAACCGCTCGGGGAAACCAGAGAAAATCTTGCTGGACATTTTACAGTGTTTTTTCCGCATTTTTATCTAAGCACATGCACCCTTCTAAGAACTCTGAGAAACTTAATTAATACAAACAGCCAGCTGGACCAGATGATCTCATCAGATCACCGGCAGCAGTAAGATTCCTGGACTCCAAATTTCTACCCTTGAGAGGCAAACAGAATTCTTCCACAGATGGGAAAACTCAAGCTCAAGGTCAGTCAACCAAAAACCTTCCCACTCTTGTTATTTGCTAAGAAATGTGAGAAATGCCACAAAAGAGAAGAATATACAGAAACCACCCTCCCTGTCCTCTAGAGAATCATAATCTAGGTCAATAAGAGAGCATAAATTCACGAATAACGTTTGGGACCCATCCTCTGCCTTTCAAAGGGAATAGCTGTGTATATGACATAAATACTTCCAGGGCAGGTCCGTAAAATGTTACTTATGTGATTCTTCTTGCTGTTTTCCCACGCTGGTGGACTTGGAAACTGCGCATAGAAGATGGCAGAGCCATGCAATGGAAGGAGAGAGAAGTCAGTGCTCTCAAGAGAGGTTCTGTCAATCCGGAGAAAAACGTCTATTGGGTTCAAGACAATAAATATTCATGGGCTTGTTACAGCAGCCAGCAATAAGGTGTACTGCCTTAACTATACACCCTCCATTTCTCTGTGACCTTATAATCAATTCTATCAACATTTAATGAACTTCTACTAGATGCCAGACACTACACAAAGCAATAGTGGGCACGATGAGGAGAGAGAACTGGCAGAGTTTCTGCATACAACAAGGCGGCCATGCAGCATGGGATAAAAGAATGTAGGAACAGGCCGGGCGCGGTGGCTCACGCCTGTAATCTTAGCACTCTGGGAGGCCGAGGTGGGAGGATCGCTCGAGGGCAGGAGTTCAAAACCAGCCTGAGCAAGAGCAAGTCCCTGTCTCTACTAAAAACAGAAAGAAATCAGCCGGGCATGGTGGCACATGCCTATAGTCCCAGCTGCTCGGGAGGCTGAGGCAGGAGGATTGCTTGAGCCCAGGAGATTGAGGTTGCTGTGAGCTAGGCTGACGCCACGGCACACTAGCCCAGGCAACAGAGTGAGACTCTGTCTCAAAAAAAAAAAAAAAAAAAAAAAAAGAATGCAAGAACAGAGAGATACATGAGCCTCCTGGAAGGCTGGGGTACCATGAGAGGCAAAATTTGCTCTTGAAGAGACTCTCCACAGTACAGCATTACAGAAAAGCATCTTAGATGTCACATTCAAGGCCTCATTCTCTGCCATGCAGATGAGCAGGTCTCACCCTGCCTTGGACGCCAAAGCCCAGAGCCCCCCCACTTTCTGATAACTACATCGGAACTCCCTTCGGAAATCACAGACCTTTCTAGAAGGCCCCATCTCTACTCACCCACTCATCCCTCCTTTTGGGCTACCCATCATTGTTTTCCCATCATTTCTCTGTAAATATGGATGCAACAGATACTTATATTTATATAAGTTGGGGTAACGTTAATTCTACTTTTTGGCTTAAAAGAAAATTGAAGATTCACAGTCTTTGGGATGCCGGAAAGAAACAAGGCAAAAGCCATCCCTCCCCCAAGGTGTAAGCGATACAAGTGAATCTACCATTTGATCCAGCAATCCCATTACCGGGCATCTACCCAAAAGATCCAATGACACTCTTCAAAAAAGACACCTGCACTCGAATGTTTATAGCAGCACAATTCATAATTGCAAGGCTGTGGAAACAGCCCAAGTGCCCATCAATCCAAGAATGGATTAATAAAATGTGGTATATGTATACCATGGAGTACTATTCAGCTCTAAGAAACAATGGTGATATAGCACATCTTGTATTTTCCTGGTTAGAGCTGGAACCCATACTACTAAGTGAAGTATCCCAAGAATGGAAAAACAAGCACCACATATACTCACCAGCAAACTGGTATTAACTGGACACATAGGTACTACAGTAACAGGGTATTGGGCAGGTGGGAGGGGGGAGGGGGGCGAGTATATACATACATAAAGAGTGAGATGTGCACCATCTGGGGGATGGTAATGCTGGAAACTCAGACTTGTGGGGGGAGGGGGTAATGGGCATTTATTGAAACCTTAAAATCGGTACCCCCATAATATGCTGAAATAAAAAAAAAAAAAAAAGAAAAGTTAAAAAAAAAAAAAAAAAAAAGCAAGCACAATATTGTGGAGTGAGAGCTTTAAACGACCCTTCTGCTCACTTGCTATTGAATCTCTGGAGAGGTACTGGCCAGCCCCATGGGGCTGTGAGCAAACGCTCCGTTCTCTCCAGAGTGCAAAACGCTTCCCCACGAATGCAGTGGCCAGGCCCTGCGGAGAGCAGCCCTTCCGTACGAGGGCTGTGCTTGGACATGTCCCAGGCCAGACGTTCTTGGGACACAGTTGTCTGACTAGGAATCAAGTAGGCGACCAGACAATCTTTTGATTTAAAATTACAATAGATAAACTTCTACCACCAAGGACAGAAGAAAAAAAAAAAAGAAGAAGAAGAAGTAAAGGAAACAGGCAGATGGACAGAGAGGAAGAAAGAAGAAAGGTCATGAGCACGCACATACCATTCCCTATTAAATCCAAGCATCTCCCCAATTATCTTGGGACATTTCCTCATCTTATTAGGAGTGTCTGAAACACAGAACATGTTCTCTTCTAACCTATAAATGAACTACTCAGACTTCTGTTTGCCTCATCAATTTCTACACCTTTTGGAAAAATAGATCATTTTACATTCCATTCCAATGATGGAAAGGAGCTCACATTTTTTAAAAACATATATCCATTTCTCAGCGTATGTGCGGAATGACTTCCCAGCATGAAACTGGCTGACCCCTTTCGATGTTCTCATTCCAAACACGAGGGAAAGCCCATCCTGCGTAACTCCACGGGAATCCCTGCGGAATGATAGCAGATGAGAACCACTTGGTGGCTCATTAGGAATAGTCCCTGTCCGTCACTGAGGTTGGATTTAAGGACGTCTTTACGAAGATAGAAGCGGGCCTTTCCCCTACATTTCTCAGAACAGCGATCAGATGCTATTCCAGTTGCCCTAAAAATGTCAGCATGAGACCGTCCGCAAGAAAACAGCTTCAGATCTAAAATGTTCTAGCAAAGAATGAGTAAGTCGAGCTTCCCCAAAACGCCGAGAACAGTTTGTTATCAGAAACCTGTCAGTCTTCATCTCCACTTAGCCTCTAGAAGCCAAAACAGGTTGGCACTGACAAGTCAATTGAGATCTCTGTGACGTTTATTATTTTCCTCTAAAGCAACTCAGGTAGAGTCACAAGGCACCATCGGCAATGACAGTTGCCACCTGAGAACAAAAGGATGACCTGACTCCCTGCCGCCCACACCAAGCAGCACACATGCAAGTGAGAGCGGAAAGAGAAACAAGCCAGGTGAGGAAGGAGGCCCGTTTCCCTCCCGACTTGCACCCAGGGACCCGTGGCAAATCGCACAGCACGTGTGCCAAGACCGTGGTCACCAGGGGGAAGCTGCCACCGGGCAGGAGGACGGCAGAGAAGTACAAGGACAATTAAATCCAGGGAAGTGAATGCTAGGCCGGGGCTGTTGGGGACAGGACAGCAGCAAAGAAAGCCTGAGAGTACCGGTGAAGGCCACTCGGACACCTGACACCTAAACTACACTCTGACACAAAACTAAGACGGAGAGGGCGGAGGCTCTGTTCCAGGCCCAACACAGCAAACCAACGACCCAGGAGCCCAAATGTGGCCCAAAGACGCGTTTTGCTTGGGCCAGACCAGATAGACTTTGTTTTTATTCCGTTTCCAACACTTAATAGTCAGGATGAAACATTAGTTCATTTTAGCTTTCTGGTTTCTTTGGAAGATAAGCAGAGAGGGGATCGGCCACGTCGAGCGACTGTGACGTCTCTCCCACGGTGACAGCAGGGGCGAGGCTGCCTGCTGGCCCCCGTCTGTGGGCTTTGGAGTTTGCATCCTCCCTTCTGGGCGGGGGACCGCAGAGGACAGCTTAGCACATCCCCGATGGCATGCAAGAGCTCGGCCCTGGCTTCGAGACACCAAACTCTTCCTGCAGCCCGCTCACTTGGTGCGTGTGCAAATCTCTGTGCTTGAAAACCGCACGACGTCTGAGCAGCAAGAAGTGACGGCAGAGCCACCACGACAAAGGACGGATAACAAAGGCAAAATAAAAAAACAGCCACCCACAGACGTCCCAAATGCCAGGAGCCAACGATCGCAAGCAAACCTTGAGCCGGGCAGGAGTTCCGGGGAGACCCTGGCGCCGGCAACGCTGGGCGCCGGCGGGTGGCTGTCCCATGGCAAAGTCAAGGGTCCCTGGGCTCGTCTGTCCATGCTGGCACATCCAACCCGGAGAAACTGACTTTTTGTAATATCCCTATTTCTCGGGGTAAACTCTCCTCTGTTTGGAGAAGAGAGACAGACAGACAGACAGACCCAAAGACAGGAAATACCACAGGGGACTCCTTTTCCTGTGACGGTGTTTTCCGAGAGAAGCTAGGAAATGGGGTACTTAGTAAGTCAGACACACAGAGACAGAAAGAAAACAGGCTGCGGGTTCAGAAAGGCTTGAGTTTCAATCCTGAACTAGTCACGTGACCCCAAGAGCAAGGGAAGTAAATGACTTTCTCGATTCTCGGCAACCCCGTCCCCAAGACGGATCAGGCACTGGGCCCCTTCCAGACTGGTCGTGAGGGTCAAACGCCATCATGACCGGCGCAAACATAGCAGGTGGCACTAGAGAGCTTTAAGACTGAGAGCATAGCCTAGAATCTTCTAGGCTAATGCCAGACTCTATCCATCACGCACTGTTGTCACACTGAAAGGAAGAAGTATGACCCATGACTTGGGCCCACCTGCTGTTCATCCGTGTCTGACATCTGCACTCAGGGGGACGTGGTGGTCTCAAGCCAGGACGGGAACTGCAGGGTCAAGAGAGACCTGGCATGTCCCTTTCCCGTGGCTTCTCTTTCCACTTCCCACGGATTTTGCATTCGACTCCCTAATGAGCATCAGTATTGCCTTGAAAATGACTTGGAGAATTGATCATTTGACCCCATGGACATGCTTCCAAGTCAAAGAAAACTTTTTTTAAACCTGTGCTCCCTTTTCCCCTTCTATTTGTATAAATTACTGAGTGGTGCCACAATGTTTGCACGTGGAACTTTCCGGAATTCAACGTCACGAACTGAGCAAAAAGAGAAGGTAGATCATCAGAATGTGACCTTACTTGGAGTAGGATCGCTGCAGATGTCGTTAGTGAAGATGAGGTCACACTGAAGCAGGAGGGACCCTAATCCAGTGTGACTGGTGCCATTATAAAATGGGGAAGGTGAAACACAGACACACTAAGAGAGAGAGAACTCCACGTGAAGACACGGAAAGCAGGGATGGGCGATGCTCCTACAAGCTGAGGAATACGGGAGATGGCCAGCAAGCCACCAGAAGGCAAGAGCAGGGCATGCAACAGATTGTCCCTCATGGTCCTCCCAAGAAACCTACCCTGCCGACACCTTGATCTTGGACTTCCAGGATCCAGAGACACGAGACAATAGATTTCTGCTGTTTAAGCCCGAGGTATAGGGGCAGGAGGAGGTGACTTAATAATTCAAGTATTAAGCTATGCTTTCCCTCTGTGGCATGAGCCCCTTGCTGAAGTTGTGATAAACAATGACCCTGAATAACTTCGCTGTTAAGGCTTTCTCTCCTAAGACAAATGACACATAAATATTTTAGCCTTAGATCGAGAAGCAGCAGCCAACACGCCAATACGTTATTTTGAGTAATACATTCAAACCAGCGGGAAGAATCATTTAATTTTTCTATCCATAAGGTGAGTATTTTCATTTGGCGGTGATATCCCAAGTCTCTTTAGGTGACATTCTAAATTCGCTATTTGCCAACTTTTCTAATTGTATATTTTCCTTTGTTTCTTTTTGTTTTTCCTAGCTGTACTTTTCCACGTGAGCGTTTGTAGGAAAGCCACTGTGTGGATGGTTCCAGAGCGAGAGGAAGGGGTAAGACATGGGTAAAGTGATGGAGGCCCAGATGTCCCCGGATGTCACCGGATCGTGAGTTCAAGCTGGACTAGATCACCTTTCAAGCTTCATCCCTTCCCTCACCCCTATTTTATGATCCTGCCAAACTCAGGATGGGGACAGAGCACCCAGGATCGCCCACAAAGCTGACAGATGTGTAGCTGACTTCATCACTTAACTCATCACAGATCTGGGGGAATGTGTCCGTGTAACTTCTGGGAAAAAAAAAAAAAAAAATGTATCATGTTACCAACTAACAGACGGCAATAAGAAATAACAAAGGGTGAAAAGCCAAAAACGAGAAGCAATCTCAACTCCATGAGCGCACAGAAACTTTTCTGGAAGGTGTAGCCAACACAGTCTCCACTATTCAGCCAGAAACAAATGTTCAAAAGAATACATGAAGGCACCTTCCAAAAACTCAACAAGTTTTAAGTCCCGGCAGGACCAGAGAGGCCTGGCATGCTCTGTCCTCACTTTGCTGGGTTTCTAACAGTAGTTAATTTTAACTTGCTAGCAAATGCAAATGCATTAAAAAAAAGCAAGCCAATTAAGACACAAGTGTTTAAAGATACAAGGAGTAATTACAAATGTATTATTCATACCTAATTTACAAGATGAACTTCTTTCCGTAAAATATTAAACTGTTTACATGCAGGCTAGGAAGACAATTTTCAAACTGTTCATGTTCTACTATAAAGCAACGGCTATTAACAATGCAACAGCGTCTAGTCTAGTCCAGTTACAGTGGGGACGAGGCAGTAATCAGAAAATGTTTGACCTCGAGATAGCTACTTGACCCCACAGAAATGCAGACTCCTCTGCTATAAAATCCTAAACAACGGGGCAGACAAGGTCACAGGGTCAAAGCGAGTATTAACAGGTCACCGTGCGGCCCACTTGGGAGCAATTACTTCCAGTCATGGCTAAGTGGACACTTGATTGAATGCCACTAAGACAGCTCACATCCCACAGATAACAATCCTCACGGCGATTAAGAATTAAACCCCCATGATTCAGCCTTTATTACTCAAATGAACCTAACTCCTCCATAAAAAACTCTGGGTATATGCCTGATGCAAGGGCCAAATTGAAATGCCACCTCATTAAACAATAATATCTAATTTTATCTAAATGAATTTTCATGAAAGTACGCCACACAGCTCAGGAATTTTTAAAATGAATTATCACAAGCGATACATAATTTCGCCAAAACTGGGGCGGATAAAAAAAAAAAAAAAATTAGCTTTAGGAAGAAAAGGAAACATCCATGTTGAATGAAACGCCTATTCCCTCCACGGTTGGAGAGAGCGGCAGAGATTAGGGGCTGCTACGAAACTATGGTGACCTATTTTTAAGAAATTCCCAAATTTTCACTAATGTCACAAACAAACAAAAGGCAGTGGTTCCACCAACTGGCCAATCGCTGAGAGCACTTTACCAAAATAATAATAATAATAATAATAGTAATACAGATTTCAGATCTTCTTCTGAAATCAACTAGACGCGTGGCCCCAGGAAGTCATGTTGTTTTAAATCTCCCAAGTGACTGTCACCCTGCTCCGGCACACACCAGGGACACGAAACAGCAGCGGGACTGACCTCACCATCTTCCTCCTCCTTTAGCCTTTCCCCATTTCACAATCCCGCGGAGGCTCTTGTATTTATTTTTATTATCGCCTGCTACTTGCAGCACATGATTCATTTGCTAATTACAATAATCAACGTAAAGTTTCTTTCTGATGCAAAATGATTCACATTTTTCAAAATTGGGGAATACAAAGAAATTGTTAATTAAAAAATAGAGAGCGGGCAGGGTGGGCTCGGTGGCTCATGCCTGGAATCCTAGCATTCTGGGAGGCCGAGAGGGGAGGATTGCTTGAGGTCAGGAGTTCGAAACCAGCCTGAGCAAGAGTGAGACCCCGTCTCTACTATAAATAGAAAGAAATTAATTGGCCAACTAAAAATATATAGAAAAAATGAGCCGGGCATGGTGGCGCATGCCTGTTGTCCCAGCTACTCGGGAGGCTGGGGTAGGAGGATCGCTCGAGCCCAGGAGTTTGAGGTTGCTGTGATTGTGAGCTGGGCTGACGCCACGGCACTCACTCTAGCCTGGGCAACACAGTGAGACTCTGTCTCAAAAAAAAAAAAGAGAGAGAGAGCGCTAGTGGTATTTGATGTCAATCAACAGAATGACCCAAATCACGGCCACACTGACACGTGATCACAGTCTAAGAGCTCCAGGGCCGGTCCCCACTCTGGGCTCACTTACAGACCCCGGGGATACTCGCGTCAAGGAATGTGCGGGGTTCGGGCCCAGCTCCGCCCCTCCACCCACAAGGGGGACGTTCTTTGCAAGCAAAAAATCTCGAAAACTATGTCAACAGATACAAACCACCGCTGTCGAAAGGACTTCTCAATACGAATCACACATCTCATAGAAACCTGCAAGGAATAAAAACTGGGGGGGAAAATGAATTATTTTAAGGGAATGCCATCCGTCTTAGAGCAGAAATGGGGCCCTAAGAAGCACATGAATCATTTTAGGGTTGCATGTGTTCATCGGTATTTATTAAAAATCTTCTTTGCATAGGGGCACAGGCCTGGGCTGTCCCACCCATGTGCTTCTGCGGACTAGAGCAAAGCTCCCCTCGTGGCTCGGTGACCAGAGGACGCTACCGTAGATGCAAAGACATTTTAAAGGCTCTCCTTCCTCCTGGCTGATGCGGGCAGGGACCCGACAAGAAGGCGGCGAGGCAGGGTACCGGCCCCTACTTGCCCCCTCGGCCAGGCATGCTTGTGCGGTGAACAATCCCAATTTCACACCAGAGCAGCCAGTCAAAACTGCAACAGGTGTTGTGTGACTGTCAGGCAACTCCAGGACAAGGAGCAGCAAAGATTAATTAAGTTAACAATGGCTAATGACTCAAGCATCGCCGGCAAGACCGACTAGTTCTAAATTAAGAAAGACACGGCACTGCCTTCCAGAAGCTCATTCTCACCCAGCAGACTGGAAGGAGCCCGGTGATGAAGTTCAGACGAGCTGAGTGTCCCCCATCCAGTCCCTAACCAGTCAGGACATCAATATCCACACCCACGCTGGACCTGTGACTAGGGAATCTCCCACCAAGCAAGCATGGATTATGCTAACAGTCATAAACCAAGCACAAGAGCTCTGAGTCCACACAGAGCTGGGTTCAAGTCCAAGTCCATCAATGACCCTCCAGGACTCAAATGAAAAGGGCAGAGGGCAACCAGAAGCCAGTCACTCTGCTTCTCTTCTTTGAGGCTAAGGAAGAAAGACACCTTACACTATAACTAGATAGGAGATTTCTTTTTTTTTTTTTTTCCATAAAGACAGTCTGTGAAACAGGGAGAAAAAACAAACAG
>VSMD01032308.1:0-10902 GCA_008750895.1 Mirza zaza | reverse complement strand
TATATATATATATATATATATATATATATATATATATATACATAATGAGTGATATGTGCACCATCTGGGGGATGGTACGCTGGAAGCTCAGACTTGTGGGGGGAGAGGGGCAAGGGTATTATTTGAAACCTTAAAATTTGTACCTCCATAATATGCAGAAAGAAAGAGAATTGATAAAGTTAAAAGCTGAATAATAAAAAAATAATCCCAAAATGGAATGGAAAAACAGAGTCAAACTGTACCGCTGCACAAGAGAAGGCACCAAGAATATCAGGATTAAAATGTTACACAGAGGCTATGCGCGGTGGCTCACGCCTGTAATCCTAGCTCTCTGGGAGGCCGAGGCGGGCGGATCATTTGAGCTCAGGAGTTCGAAATCAACCTGAGCAAGAGCGAGACCCCGTCTCTACTATAAACAGAAAGAAATTAATTGGCCAACTAATATACAGAGAAAAAAATTAGCCTGGCATGGTGGTGCATGCCTGTAGTCCCAGCTACTCGGGAACCTGAGGCAGAAGGATCGCTTGAGCCCAGGAGTTTGAGGTTGCCGTGAGACAGGCTGACGCCACGGCACTCAGTCTAGCCTGGGCAACAAAGCGAGACTCTGTCTCAAAAAAAAAAAAATGTTACACAGAGAACACTTGAGAACTGGAAATAAATTTTAAAAGATCACATTGTGATTAATTAATTTTGAAGGTTAGGTAACACCAGCGAATTTCTGGTAGACTTAAGGTGTCACAAATGATATTAGAATTGTGGATAGTCAAATATGCAATGCACTCCATGATGAAACTGAATGGTGGCCAAAATTATTCCAAAGGAAATTCTGAAGAATGCTTCAAGGGCAAATTCTGCCATATACACCACATACAAAGCACATCTAGAAGCCACGTTGGATACATAGAAAAAGAACATTTTATTAACCACATAATCAGCTTAGCACAACTTTGACAACAAAATGGAATACAAAGTTTATGAAACACCTGATGCTAAGATCACATGTTTCATGAAACTTGTGAAAAATGATCTATACAAAATGATTTGAAACATGAACTTCACCCTATGTGAAAAGATTCAACCAACTGATCAAGAGAATTATTGAAATATGCAAGGTAAATTTAACATAAACTTCTTCTGAATGATTAACCACAGTACTACATTAGGGGAGAAGATACTCACTTCAATAGATACATAAAATTATGTCATAAAACTCAACATATATCAGTGGTTACATTGTTAATTATGTAGCAATAGGAAGGATTAACCTTTCTGTAACGAAAATATCTACAATGTCAACAATATCACATTAATGGTTAAATACTGACAGATTTTCTTTTAAGATTGGACATGACTGAAATTACCTCTTCTTCCCATTGTATTCCTCATGTTTCTGAAGAAATTGTATTGTAAAGAAAGGAAGTAAAAGTTGGAATGATTGGAATGATTTTGAAACCATTTTTTATTATTGAGAGCTTATCTAAATATTTCAATTAAGTGGGATTTTCAAAGTTACTGAGAGCAAAGTCAGCGTAAAAATCATTTGCATGTCTACATTACAGCTTGAAAATGCTTAAAACACAATTTAGAGAATGATGTCTTTTAAATTTCATAAAACTATGGCTGAAATAGGAGTTAGTAAGCATTAAGAGTAGGTAAAACCTCTAGTAGGAAACAAAGGTATAAATTAATCTAATTGTGATTGAAGCATTATAAATTGTTAATAAAATGAGCATACCTTGATTCAAAATTAACAGTGTTATCTATAAAAGAAAATGATGGTAGGAAAACAGGAGTAAGAGTAGAATAGAAAAGGAAGCACTAATAAAAATGAACCTGGAGTCATTCCCCATTTAAATAAAGCCCTTTAAAGTATTGAGACTAAAGAAAGCATATAGTATGAGAGATCTAATTTTATGCATGGAATTGAAAAGAATTTTCAAGTACTCCCCAATAATCAACAAAAATGTGGAGATGCTGGGCTCTCCTGTGGTGTCTGCGCAGAACACTGACCATGTAGAGGCTGGTGCAGACCATGAGGACCACGAACAGGAGCTATTGAGTCACTAAGGCACTCATAAATAACCCTGGATGGTTGTCTTCAACTTGCCTAGTTTGACAGTATACTTCAGAAAATCCACGACCCAAAATAGAGACATTGGTTCTGGCTACTACAGTTTCAACAAGGTGGGTATTGATCAGCATGTTGAGGATCCGGAAGAAAAAGAAAGAGGGAAAAATGCACATAGAGAGTCTAGACTTAATCCATGCCCATACAGAATTCACAGGGCTGATAGTGATGGCTTGAACTGCACTCAGGAGGGAGGTAGTGCAGATAGAAAGACTTCGGGTCACTCTGTTTATATACAAAATTGCTTTGCTACTGACATCGTCCATAACATTTCTTACTCCAAAGGATGACACGATGTCTGGCGTCAACATGAACGCAATAGCCAAAACATTGATTAATGTCAGGTGCGTGAAAATGAAATCTATGGGCTTCCTTGAGTGAGGCTGAATAAAACATATGTACACTTAGAAACCAAAGAGCAATGAGTTCCCAATGCAACCAACACAAATTGGAGATACGAGGACAAACCCCAAAGTTGTGTCACTTGTAATCATTATCTTAATGATCTTTTAGATGTTCTACTTACGCCAGCCAGTCCTCAATGCAAGATAAACAGATCACACTGTAAAATCGCAAATAATGGAGTCTGTGGAAGAAAACAACGATTGACAGTTCAGTAGGAAATAAGAGGCTTGAAATGTTCAATTTCTCTGTATTTCAAGCCCAGATGTGGCATTTTCAGAAACTGCCCTCCAGAGATGCTTGGGGACCGTAGAGTACAGAAGTGGGTGTTAAGAAGGTAGAGTTCATGGCTAAGAGCCAGCATCACACACAGTGTATTACCCAGGAAGACAGGCTAGCCTACGTGAAAGACAAATTTGCATTTTTAACCCTTGTTTTCTTCAGAGTATTAGACTGTATTGAATCTGTATACCTATGTTTAATATCGTAACCATTTTAAAGAACACTATACTTCTATTTAAATTTTGTTTTTTAATTCTCATAGATCTAGGGAGTAGAGTGCAGCTCTGTTACGTGGATGTATTGTGAACTGGTGACGTCTGGGCCTTCAGCGGGGCCGTCGCTGAGATAGTGTGCATTGTTTCCACTAAGTAGTTTCCCACCCCTCACCCCTGCCCAGCCTCCCAGCCTTTGTGAACAGTGTGATTCTAACACATAAGGAGCACCGTGTGTCCTGGAACTTCTTACTGAGAGTTTTGGCTGCATACGAAATCAATCTTTTCCAGACGGTAATCATCTCAAACACTCATCTGACACAGAATTTTCCAGGAAGAAACATGTTGCCTCCCTGACCTCTCCCTCACATGAGTCAGAGGTCAGGCTCACAGATATTTGGGGTTTCACAGCGTGGTGCACAGCTACCGGCAGGCAGTTGGTAGAGGCCCAACACGCTGCTAAATGCCGCACCACGCACAGTGCGATCCCACCACAGGGGTTTTCTGGCCTCAGAGACAAAAAGGCCATGGCCGATGAATCCAGTCTGACAAAGAGTCCATGTGTCTTGCTGACTGCAACAGGTGTCACATCCAGATTTTGGTTTGGACATTTTGGGGGTTCTTCTTACAGAAACAGAATTAGTAGGTTCACAAATATGGTTAGAATGGGAAAGATACAACATTCATCAAGGTTGACACTTATTAATAAAGTTAACATCCCATCCATATTTATTGGAGTTTGGGGTTGTTTACTATATCATTCTCTTGGAGACTAAGTCTTCAATTCTTCCAGATGTTTCCATCGTTTTAAACATAATCCTTCTTTCCTAAGTAGACATCAAGTGAATTCTGTATATGTTACTTCGTTTATCCAGGGGTCCTCAAACTTTTCAAACCGGGGGCTAGTTCTCTGTCCCTCATACCATTCGAGGGTGGGACTATAGTTTAAAGAGAAAACTATGAACAAATTCCTATACACACTGCACGTTTTATTTTGAAGTAAAAAACCAAAACAGGAACAAATTGTCCTTGGCAGTCTGCACGTGGCCCGTGAGCCATAGTTTGAGGACCCCTGGTTTATCTGACACAATTGAATGGTGGTTACCAGGGTTAGGGGGATAGAAAATGGAGAGTTTTTGATCAGTAGGTATAGAATTTCAGTCTTTTGAGACAGAAAAGTTCTCACAACAATTTGAATATATTTAACACTAATAAACTGGAAACTTAAAATGATTAAGATGAAAAATATTATGTTATACGTATTTTTCTGCAATTAAAAACTTAAAAACAAAACAAAGCAAAAACCCCTCAGGACCCAGGATTGTGTTTGTGTTTAGGGAACATACAGAAAGTTAAAACACACCATGAAAGCATGAGGCACGCTAGGCTCCAAGGGAAAAGTGAGTGTGTTATCTGGAGTCCTGCTCAGTGGACACATTATATCAAGGGCTGTGGGAATTCCACCAGCTGAGTGAAAACTAACTTTTAATGACTTCCTGCATCCTGAAGTTTACTTTGTGATTTAATATAACTTGGGAAAACACACATCCTCGAACGGTAACTTTCCACTCCTGGTTAATACACCTAAATTATTGACCAAGAGAAGCATTTTGCATCTGGGAGAGGGACTTGTTGCTCTTCTGGTCACATCAGATGGATGCATGATAAACAAGGTCATTAAGGTAGCAGGTGACAAGGTCATGGATTTCCGTTGGGAGGAGAAGTCTTGCCCCGCATCCCTGATATACAGTCACTTCCGATCAGACCCAGCCTTTCTAAGATGCCTCAGTGTCCCAGAGAAGCTGCCTGCCTCTAGTGAGGATTCTGCAACACTCAACCTTAGAGAAGAGATGGAGGTATACAGACCTTTTCAATGTTCCCATTCCCATGCTATGCTTCCTTGCAGTTAATTCAAACTTTTCACGTGTATGTAATATATTTTCAGTTATATTATATATACAGTTTTTTATTGTATTTATTACAACTATTTCTCTTTTCTTCCTTATATGTAATTTTTACTTTCATTGTTTATTCATTTCTTTTATATTTCAGTATCTCTAACAGCTCTTCCAATCTGACCTCATCTACAAATCAAGTTTTATTTTAAAGTGGTGTCACCCTTTCTTCAATGCATTTTGACGTTTTGGTTGATTATTAACAAGTACTTGAAAATTCTATGCAACTGCATGTATGCAAGTAGATATCTCATATTATATGATTTGTTTATTCTCAATCATTTAACAGGCTTTATTTAAATTGTAAATTTCTCCAGGTTCATTATATTACTGCTTCCTTTTCTACTCTACTGTTACTCCTGTTTTCCTAGCATAATTCTGTTTTACATATAACACTGTTAATTTTGAATCAAGGTATGCTCATTTTATTAACAATTTATAATGTTTCAGTGACAATTGGATTAATTTATATCATTGTTTCCAACTAGAGGTTTTATATACTCTTAATGCTTACTAACTCCTAGTTTTGCCATATTTTTATTTAGCTTAAAGGACGTCATTCTCTAAACTGTGTTTTAGGCTGTAATGAAGAAATGCAAATGCTTTTTAGACTGACTTTGCTCTCAGTAACTTTGAAAATCCCACTAAATAATTCAAATATTTAGATAAGCTCTCAATAATAACAAATGTTATCACATTCATTCCAATTACTCCAACTTTTAATTTCTTTCTTTACAAACCAACTCCTCCAAAGTCATGAAGAATACAATGAGTTCTGGGCGTGGTGGCTCACACCTGTTGTCCTAGCACTCTGGGAGACTGAGGCAGGCAGATCGTTTGAGCTCAGGAGTTCAAGACCAGCCTGAGACAGAGCGAGACCCTGTGTCTACTAAAAAGAGAAAGAAATTAGCTGGACAACTAAAAATATATAGAAAAAATTCACCAGGCATAGTGGCAAATGCCTGTAGTCCCAGCTACTCCAGAGTCTGAGGAAGGAGGATAGCTTGAGGCAGGAGTTTGACATTGCTGTGAGCTAGGCTGATGCCATGGCATGCTAGTCCAGGCAATGGAGGGAGATTCTGTTTCAAAAAAGAAAAAATAGAATACAATGGGAAGAGGAGATAATTTCAGTCATATCCAACCTTAAAAAAAATATTTCGATATTTAACCATTAATATGATATGTTGACATTGTAGATATTTTTATTACAGTAAGGTTAATACTTAGTATTGCTACATAATTAACATTTTCACCAGTGATATATGTTAAATTTTATGATAGAGTTTTATGTTTCCACTGAAGTGATTATCTTTCCCCCAATATATTACTGTGGTTAAAATATGTATTCCATTTTGCTGACAAGGTTGTACTAACCTGATTATGTGGTTAATAAAATATTCTTTCTCTATCTATATAACATGATTTCTAGATATATTTTGTATGTGGTATATATAGCAGAATTCATCCTTGAAGCATTCTTCAGAATTTCCTGTGGAACAATTTTACCCACTATTCATTTTCATCACAGAGTGCATCATATATTAGACTTTCCACAATTCTAATATCTTTTGTGATGGGTGAAATCTTCTAGAAATTTGAGAAAGTTTCCTAACATTCAAAATTTATTAGTTAATCAGAATGTCATCTTTTAGAAATTATTTCCAGCTCTCAATTGTTCTCTCTGTAACTTTTGAATCCTGATATTATTGGTGCCTTCCCTTGGGCAGTGGTACAGTTTGATGCTGTTTTTCCCTTCCATTTGGGATGTTTTTCTATTCTGTTTTTCTATTATTTCCCTGTATCAGTTCCATTTATTTATTTATTTTTCAAAATTAACTTCACTATTGCTGTTCTTTTTTTTCTTCATAAAGTTTATTTTTTATGCTTTAAATTTTTATTTTTCTCATTTCAGAATATTACGGGGGTTCAAATGCTTTGGTTACATGTATTGCCTTTGCACCACCCAAGTAAGACCTACAAGCATGCTACAAATCCAGTCATCACGTACCACACACATTAGGTGTGAATTTACCCATCTCCTCCTTTTAGAAACGCACAGCCCCCCTAGGCTCAGTCAGGAAAAGTAGAATTCCTGAACAGACTGATATCAAGTACCAAATTTGAAGCAGCAAGAAACAACCTTCCTAAAATAAAAAAAAAAAAACAAAAGTCCCAGACCAGATGGTTTCACACCCAGTCGAACCAGACCTGCTATTGCTTTTCTATAGCCGCTGATTTATTTAGGGGTTATTATCTACTCTTTACATTTATTTCTGTAATGACATTCTGTAATGCATTTTTCTAATAGAGTGTTTTTCACTACACACTTAATAAGAAGTGCTTTAGTATTGAAAGTATGGAGAAATCAGGGCTTTTCTTATTTATTTATTCATTGATTCATAACTCGTAATTTTGTTAGAGAAACTGGTCTGTAAAATTTAACTCTTGGACTTTGTTGAACTCACTTCAGTGTTCGCTGTAAGGCAGCATTTACTACTGGTTTGCCACATGCCAGAGAAGGAAAATTGGGTGTTTTATACGGACTGCGTGTGTTGCTTTTATAGCAGTTAGCTCAATATTAAGAACTGACTTGCTCAAGCTTTTTGTATCCTGACTGACAATTTTGTCTCCTGGTTCGCTTAGTTACTAAAGAAAATGGTTACAGTGTCTCAAAAAAGTGATACGTTTTCCTATGTGTCCTTATAATTCTATGCCTTTATGTTGTCTCTATTGATGGTATTATGTACCCATGTGTACAGAAAATTAAAACTTGTACTATTATGGAAATGCCTTTATGCATCTCCAATAATTCTATCTCCTTAGTTTTGTTTGATGTTATTGAATGTGCACAAGCTTTCTGTGGATTAGTTGGAAAACACTTGTCACTTTCCATTTTTATTTTGAACTTTTCTATATCCTTTTATTAGGAGGTGTATCTCACAAAAAAGACATATTGGTATGCAAGTCTACTTTCTCAGGTATTCATACGGTCACTCCTCACTTCCATGGTTAGATTTACCCAGTAGTGATTTTTATATATTATCATTCACTCATCTGTATCTTTGTATTTAAAATGTGAAACTATTAGACAACACATACATGTGATGTGGTATTTTTTGGTCCTGCATTCTCTGTCTTTTGCTTTGTGTGGTTAGTCCATTTTCTTTTAAAAATGTTTTCCCAGCTTTATTGAGATGTTATTGACAAATAAACAATGATGTTTTTAAAATGCGCAGCATGATGATTTGATATACTTGTGCATTGTGAAATGATTGTCACAAAGCACTTAATTAACATATCCATCATCTCAAACAGGTACGTTTCTGAGTGCCTGTGGTGAGAACACGTAAGATCTACTATGTTAGAATTTTTTTCCTCATAATTCTATATTACAAAGTAGAATTTTCATGCTATGTTTTCCTTTTGGCTTTCCAGATGCACATTAACTATGTGTATATACATCAGGCCGTGCCAGAGAGAAGATACTGAGACATTTTTTATACTACTCCGTTAATACGATAACAGAAAATTAAATCACATTGAACAAATGTTTTAAAATATGCATGATTTCCATAAATTCTCTTTTAATTAATAAACTGAACTTTTTAGAGCAGCATTAAGTTTCACTGTAAAATCGAGTGAATCATACAGGTAGTTCCTGTGTAGCCTCCGTCTTCACCAACAAACCACCTCTTTGAGAACCTACAACCTCTGCCAGATATAAGGAAAGCACCCAAGATTTTCAGTTATTGTTTTGGATTGATTGTGCCACTAACTTTTTCCAGGAGGCTGCTTTGCTTGGCTCTATTTTATATTTTATTTTTAAATTACACAATATTATGGGGATACAAACATTTTGGTTATGTATTTTGAACTTGCACAACCCAACCCACAGCTACAAGCGTGTCGATCCTCCAGTCAGTGGACTCCACCCCCAGTATCTGTGAATCTACTCATCCTTCCACCACCTTCCCCACGCATGACACCCGATGAATATTACCTTCATGTGTGCACATAAGTGATGATCAGCTAGTGCCTATTTGGTGGCGAGTACGTGTGGTGCTTGTTTTCCAATTCTTGAGATACTTCACTTGGAAGAATGTGCTCTAGCTCCATCGAGGATAATAAAGAGGTGCTAGTTCCACGTTGTTTTTTAAGGCTGTATTAGTAGTACAGCATGGTATACATGTACCACATATTATTAGTCCCCTCATATACTGATGAGCTCTTGAGTTGTTTCCACATCTCTGCAATTGTTAATTCTGTTGCCATAAAAACTCAAGTGCACATGTCTTTATTATAGAATACCTTGTTTTCCTTTGGGTAGATGCCCAGTAGTGGGATTGCTGGGTTAAATGGTAGTAATACTTTTAGTACTTTGATGCATCTCCATATTACTTCCCGTAGTGGTTGAACTACATTGCAGTCCCAACAGCAGTGTCTGAGTGTTCCTATCTCTCTGCATTTATGCCACCATTTGTTGTTTTGAGACTTTCTGATAAAAGCCATTTTCACTGGAGTTAAGTGACATCTCCTTGTGGTTTTTATTTTCTTTTCCCTGATGATGAGACATGATGAGCACTTTTTATTTGTTTGCTGGCCATTATTTTCTCTTCTTCTGAAAAGTTTCTCCTCATGCCCTTTGCCCACTTTGTAACAGGGTTGTTTGATTTTTTTTCTTTTTGATTATCCTAAATTCTATATACATTCCATTTATCATCCCTTTATCATATGTGTAGCATGCAAATATTTTCTCCCATTCTGTAGATTGTCTGTTCACGTTAATGATAGTTTCCTTGGCTTTGCAGAAGTTTTTTAATTTGATGAGGTCACATTTATTTATTTATTTTTTTGCTACTGGGATTGCTTTCAGGGTTTTTTTCATAAATTCTTTGCCTAGGCAGATTCTATAAGAGTTTTCCCAATATTTTCTATTACAATTCTTACGGTTTCATGACTTAAATTTAAGTCAATTGTGAGTTGATTTCTGTGAGAGGTGTGGATCATGTTTCAGTCTTCTCCATGTAGCTATCAAATTTTCCCAGCACCGTTTATTGAATAAGGATTCTTTTCCCAAGTGTATGTTGTTGTCTGCTTTGTCAAAGATCAGATGGCTATATGCGATGGTTTTATATCTGAGTTCTCAGTTCTGTTCCACTGGTATGTGTCTCTGTCCCTGTGCAGTCTCATGCTGTTTTCGTTACTATAGCTTTATAGTATGGCATGATGTTATACTCCATCAAACAAATTCATTCAACCCAATTTGTTCTTTTTATTTAGGTTGCTATTACTACATGGGCTCTACTCTAGATCCATATCAGGTATAGAATTTTTCTTTCTCAGTCTGTGAAAAAATATGTTTGTATTTTAATTGGATTTCACTGACTCTGTAGTTTACTTTGGGTAGTATAGACATTTTGACAATATTGCTTCTGCTGATACATGAGCAAGGTATGGCTTTTCGTCTCTTTATGTCCTCTGCTATTTTCTTCCTCAGTGTTTTATAGTTCTCCCTGTAGAGATATCTCACCTCCTTAGCTCAATATTTTCCTAGGTATTTTATTTACTTTGTTGCTATGTGAAAGGGATTGAGGCTTTGATTTGGTTCACAGTTTGACTATGTTGGCATACATGAACGAATGAATGCTACTGATTTGTGTGAAGGTATTTTTCAGACTGATACTGCTGAATTTGTGTATCAATTCCAGTAGTTTCATGGAAGACTCTTTGGCGTTTTCAAGATATAAGATCATGCCATCAGCAAAGAGTGATAATTTCACCTCTGCTGCCTCCATTTAGGTGCCCTTGATTTCTTTCTCTTGACTACACTGCCTTGGACTTCCAGCACTGTGTTCAATAGAAGTGATGATGGAGGGAACCCTGTCTGGTTCCACTTTTCAGTGGGAATACTTTCAATTTTTCC
>VSMD01032296.1:0-12011 GCA_008750895.1 Mirza zaza | reverse complement strand
AAAAAAAAAAAAAAGAGCTAGAAGGAAATGCAGAAATACAACATTCCCTTCATTTTTCAGATGAGGAAACCTCTCAACAGGTCTCTAAACCAATCCATTCCTCCTTATCAGAATAAGATATCCTTCCTTTGATCTAATATTTCCAACCATGTTCTGCACCTCATTTTTCTCTTGCCTTTCAGAAAACTTGCTTCATCAATTGGCTCTCTTTTCTCCCAAATCTCTGCCCTTTCTCTCTGTTTAACTTACAGAGATGTTCATGTTTTTCCTATCTTAAAAAAAAAAAAAAGAAAGTCTTTTAAGGCCAAGCTGTTTTACTGACAAAGTGACCCAAGACCTTCTAGTTACTCCAGCCTTTCAGTGTTTATATTACCTTGACATCACTGCCAGATTTCACCTGAGTACATTATCCTCTTCACAAATTCCTCATTTGGTTACCAGAAAAGTCTACTCTCTGGTTTTCCTACTACTTTTTTTTTTTTTTTTTGAAACAGAGTCTCACTCTGTTGCCTGGGCTAGAGTGCCGTGGTGTCAGCCTAGCTCACAGCAACCTCAAACTCCTGGGCTCAAGGGATCCTTCTGCCTCAGCCTCCCGAGTAGGTAGGACTACAGGCATGCACCACCATGCCTGGCTAATTTTTTCTATATATTTTTAGTTGGCCAATTAATTTCTTTGTTTTTTTTTTTTTGAGTCAGAGTCTCACTCTGTTGTCCGGCTAGAGTGCCATGGCATCAGCCTAGCTCACAGCAACCTCAAACTCCTGGGCTCAAGCAATCCCTCTGCCTCAGCCTCCCGAGTAGCTGGGAGTATAGGCATGTGCCACCATGCTCGGCTAATTTTTTCTATGTATTTTTAGTTGGTCAATTAATTTCTTCCTTTCTTTTCTTTTCTTTTTTTTTTTTTTGAGACAGAGTCTCGCTTTGTTGCCCAGGCTAGGGTGAGTGCCGTGGCATCAGCCTAGCTCACAGCAACCTCAAACTCCTGGGCTCTAGCAATCCTTCTGCCTCCGCCTCCCGAGTAGCTGGGACTACAGGCATGCGCCACTATGCCTGGCTGATTTTTTCTATATATATTACTTGGCCAATTAATTTCTTTCTATTTATAGTAGAGACGGGGTCTCGCTCTTGCTCAGGCTGGTTTTGAACTCCTGACTTTGAGCCATCTGCCTGCCTCGGCCTCCCAGAGTGCTAGGATTACAGGCGTGAGCCACCATGCCTGGCCTTTCCTACTACTTTTTAAGCATTCTTTCTGGGTCTCCTTTAGACTTCCTTTTCTTCCATATGAACCTTGGAAGCTGGCATGACACAGTACTGTCTTTGGCCAACTTTTCTTCTAACTCTATATACTGTCCCTAGGTGATTTTATCTACAACAGCTTCAGCTATCACCTATCTACAAACTGGTAACTTTCAAATATTTATCTTCACTCTTGATCTTTCTCCTTCAGAGGCATAATGAAAATTTTTGCTTGGATATGTGTTCCACAGGTACTTCAAGTTAATGTGAAAACTGAACTCATTATCTTTTCCCTTAGAACTGCTCCTTCTCTTATATTCCCCATCTCCATAAACAGTACCACCAGCCACCCCATGTCAGGTGCTGGGACAAATAATGAATAGTCACCAACCATGTCCTTAAGAAATATATGTAAATAGAAAAATAAAATATATGTTAAATTTGCTACTTTGGAAGAAATAACAATATGAACTGAGAATATGAAAAAAAATCATTTAAGTCTGCCTAGGGAATTCAGGGAACTGCCTGATGCACAGTTAGATCTCAATAAATATTGAATAACTTTATTTTGTAGGTACTGTTGTATTTGTTGACAAATGTCTTAGGTAACTTAAAGTAACTAAAGAACAAATATTAATAACTTTAATCAATATCTCTCCTAAATATGTGTTAGACAAATAATATAAATAGCTTACTAACACTATTCTAGAAGAAATACTGTATCTTTCAAGCCTGACAGATTCTTATTCAGAGTTAGCCTAGTAGGCCCTACATAATCTGCCCCACCTCTACTCTATCACCTCTTCTACTACTTTCTCCAGATTCACTGCACTTCAGCCTGGCTATCTTCCTTGCTCTTCTTTAATCACGCTAAATTCGTTCCTGCTTCAGAACCTTCACAATTGTTCTTTCCTTTTCCTGGAGTTCTTTCACCCAAATATCTGCATGACTCATTGTTCCAATGTCACCTTATCACAGAGGACTTCCCTAACTATGCTGGGTAAAATAGCAGTCAGTATACCCAATGCTTAGAAATATGTTGAGCCTATAACAGGAAGATAATAGATATTTGCTGAATGAATTAATTTCATTCAGATTCAAATATTTAAAAATAGGAAATATTTCCAAATCAAACATGGAGAAATGGAGTACAAATCATGTTTCAACTTCCTGAGAATTTAAATCTTCATTCTGTTTGTTTTCATTGATTATAGCAGAGCTCTATGTACCTCTCTATGTTCAATCCTTACAAAGCAGGTTTAGTGAATTTTAAAAAATTACTCTCAACTCAATTTTAAAAAAATATTAAACATCTACTGCAGACAATACCATCTTTTCTCACTTATGATGTGAAAATAGCAAAGAACAAATGAAATAAAATTCACACATATTCCTCCAAACTCCATTTTCCCCAGTCACCTGATAACAATTTGATTGAGGTTGTAATTAAGCATAGAAATCAACAGATCCCAAGTTCCAACTACTCTTCTTTTCTCTACCGACACTTTGTTAGAAATTATTACAACAATTTATAGTTCTTTGTTAAATATAAAACCTATAGGAAAACACCGGAGTAGCATTATAATCACTCTTAATAAACTACTTTACCAAGGAACATGTCTAGCATGCTCAGGGAAGTGTAGATTGGCAGCTAAAACTTGAAGCAAAGGATACTTTTATGGACAAAGACAAGATTAGTTTGGCCCAGTTGGAAGGCAGTCACTGTGGCTGTTTTCTCATCCAGTAAAGCTACTTTCTCAGAAGGAGTCCCATTACGTGCAACTCTATGGTCTTGCAATTCCAGTGTATAATGTTCCAGGGGAAATTTCACCTCTGTAACACATGAAAGTTACATAAATGTAATGACAGCTGCTATTCTAGTGGATGATGGTATATTGTTGGATTATAAGAGAAAGATCAGGAAGCAGGCGTAAAATAAGAGTAAGATCTGCTCCTTATTTCTTTCCCACGATGATGAAGACATTTGTGGGGTAATACTACATGAGTTTATTGCTAGTATTGCTTATATTCTTAAAAACTAGTGAACTGAGGCCGGGCGCAGTGGCCCAAGCCTGTAATCCTAGCACTCTGGGAGGCCGAGGCGGGCGGATTGCTTGAGGTCATGAGTTTGAAACCAGCCTAAGCAAGAGCGAGACCCCGTCTCTACTAAAAACAGAAAGAAATTAATTGGCCAACTAAGATATATAGAAAAAAATTAGCCGGGCATGGTGGCACGTGCCTATAGTCCCAGCTACTCGGGAGGCTGAGGCAGTAGGACCGCTTGAGCCCAGGAGATTGAGGTTGCTGTGAGCTAGGCTGATGCCAAGGGACTCACTCTAGCTTGGGCAACAAAGGAGACTCTGTCTCAAAACAAACAAACAAAAACTAGTGAACTGAGTATCAGGAGGAATCACTACTAGGCAAGTAAGGAAAGGACTAATGCTAATGGAGCCAATGTGCACTTTATAAACTTAATGGGCCTTTTAGGGTCAATAGAGTATTTCAGCTGATAAATTGAGTTTCTCTGATACTACTGAGAGAGAATTTGATAAAAAAAAAAAAAAGAAAGAAAAAATATTCTCAAAAGATGTATGAGTAGCTAGAAAAAAAAAAGAAGAAAGAAAGAAATGGAGTTTCTCAAGAAACAACTTTCAAAAAGTTGATCATTCAAATCCCTTCTGGTAAAGTATCTTCACTTGCTGCACAAAAGCTGGTAAATTTTGGTTGTTTTAATAGAGAATTCAGATGCCTATGAGCACTGAAGCTAAGTAGCTATCTATGCTCAAGAGATGGGTACTATCTCTTTCCAGTATTAGTTAGGTACAGCAATTAAGAAATACCTTACCACAAAATCTAAAAACACAAGGAAGTATTTTTCATATGTAATGTGGAGTTGTTTATCTTCTTGTCAGCAGAAAGTTCTCAGCAATTTTATTTTATTTTAATTAATTAATTAATTTATTTATTTGAGACAGAGTATCGCTTTGCTGCCCAGGCTAGAGTGAGTGCCGTGGCGTCAGCCTAGCTCACAGCAACCTCAAACTCCTGGGCTCAAGCAATCCTGCTGCCTCAGCCTCCCAAGTAGCTGGAACTACAGGCACACACCACCATGCCCAGCTAATTTTTTCTATATATATTAGTTGGCCAATTAATTTCTTTCTATTTATAGTAGAGACGGGGTCTCGCTCTTGCTCAGGCTGTTTTCGAACTCCTGATCCCGAGCAATCCGCCCACCTTGGCCTCCCAGAGTGCTAGGATTACAGGCTGAGCCACCACGCCCGGCCATCTTGGCAATTTTAGTCAGAGGAAAAGAAAAATCACCTTACCTGTCATTCTTCCTTGAACCATTTTTGCAACTTGGTATTTAATATATGCTCCTACTAAGAGATAAATATCATGGGATGGTATAAGAAATATATTCTCCAAAACAAGCAGACGTATCAATGCTGCTGCCACTTTCTAAAAGAAGAAGGACAAAAAGCAAAATTTCCATATGCAAAATCCTCAAAGCTATCTTCTCTGTTAAAAGCTTCCTTCTTATAAGTTTCTTTTAAATCTTTTTACGAAGATTTTTAAAAATGATTTTCTGGCCGGGCGCAGTGGCTCACGCCTGTAATCCTAGCTCTCTGGGAGGCCGAGGCGGGCGGATCGTTTGAGCTCAGGAGTTCGAGACCAGCCTGAGCAAGAGCGAGACCCCATCTCTACTATAAATAGAAAAGAAATTAATTGGCCAACTAATATATATAGAAAAAATTAGCCGGGCATGGTGGCGCATGACCGTAGTCCCAGCTACTTGGGAGGCTGAGGCAGCAGGATTGCTTGAGCCCAGGAGTTTGAGATTGCTGTGAGCTAGGCTGACGTCACGGCACTCACTCTAGCCTGGGCAATAAAGTGAGACTCTGTCTCAAAAAAAAAAAAAAAAAAAAAAGATTTTCTAATCACAAATCATAATTTCAGTTAGCCTTAAAAAGTGATCATGAATCTTAATGCCATATTTATTAACTTTCTAAGTCTCTCAGACCAAGAATAGAAAATGAAAAGCTGTCGCCTGGGTTGTGGTGGCTCACGCCTGTAATCCTGCACTCTAGGAGGCCAAGTCTAGAGTATTGTTTACGCTCAGGAGTTCTAGACCAGCCTGAGCAAGAGACCACTCGACTCTACTAACAATAGAAAATTTAGCTGGGCATGGTGGCGCTGCCTGTATTCCTAGCTACTCAGGATGCTGAGGCAGGAGGATTGTTCAAACCCAGGAGTTTGAGGTTGCTGTGAGCTATGATAACACCACTGCACTCTACCCAGGGCGACAGAGTGAGACTCTGTCTCACAAAAAAAAAAAGAAAATGAAAAATTGTCTAAAGAAGTAGGCAAATAAAAAGGCAAGTATGCTGAAATAAGAAAAGGTATGCCACAGAAATTCTTTTAGCCAACCTACAATTTTAAACTAATTTGCCAGATTAAGTTACTTTCCACTCTGTTGAACATACTGATTCCTGTGAAGACTTACCCCACACAATGTCAGGAGGCTGCTCTCTAGGATGATCACACTCTTGTGTTCTTGCTGCTTGAATTAAATGCTTACCAAAAGACATTTGTTTTTCCCAAACTATTTATGCCAGTTGTAATTATAATTACCTTAAAACAAAAACTATAAATATGAAAAGAGAGCTATTGTCTCTATAAAAAATTTAAATTTTTGAAAAGAAGTTAAAGGCAAGCTGCTAATATGAACTATCAAATTAGGTGCGAGAAATGTAAAAAGATTGGGGAAAAATCCTTGAAAATATAGAATTCTGTACTCAAATTGTTTAACACATGTCTAAATGTTCACTTGACTATAAAAGAAAATGAAATTAGAAACTAGTTTATGCAGGAAAGTGTATGTAGATTTTTAATCAGTGAACTCGTGGTCAAAGAAAGTCTTTGGACTTACATCAAAGGATTGGTGAATAAAATGTGATCTGATACTAAAGTAAAAATAATGCAGTTATATGTTTTAAGAGAAAATATCAGTTATATTTGTAATTGTAATTAGTTAATAAAATATTTAAGAAAGACAAGGTTTTTTTTAATGCTTACCCACTTCAAAAGACTTTTTCAATTAAATGACTAACTATTGGCCCAAATCACATCAGGTTAGAGGGCTTCTACTATAGATAAACATTAAAAAACTATATTTTTCCATAGGCAAGACTATTAGATGAAAGCATATAATTTTTACCTTATAGAATGGTTCATAAATTCTAACTTTTACAACAGCAGCACCAGTTCTAATCCCAGACACCAAAATCATATCTCCTTGTTTCTCTTCTTTTTCCATCTCAGCTATATAGACAGGAGGAGAATATTCTGCTTCCAAGTATTTCAGAATCCTAAAGATATAAAATGAGATTTGTTTTTAGCAGAATCAAATAATGTCTTCTTCTAAAAAGTCCCTAAGAGACTTTAAACAATGTTTATAGAATGTAAAATGTTTTAAAATTTCAGTTATCCACAAGGACTATAATTTGCCTCTGGCTAAAATTTTTGTGGAACTAAAATTTGGATTGTCTGAGATCTTCTTGGTACCAAAGGCAAAATTTCTTACTATTATTGTACTCACTGCTTCAGCATGGGCAAATAGTTTGAGCAAGAAAACTGCCAGAAGATATATTATGCTCAAATAATTGTATAGTTCTGAGCTCATGAACTCCTCTGTAACGGCCCAAATTAAGCTATAATAAAGGTACCTACAACTATGTCATATGTTATTCTATCAAAGACATTTTCCCTGGTGAATTCATCTGTTTCAAAAAAAAGTTTACTGGGAGGCCGAGGTGAGCGGATAGCTCAAGGTCAGGAGTTCGAAACCAGCCTGAGCAAGAGCGAGACCCCATCTCTACTATAAATAGAAAGAAATTAATTGGCCAACTAATATATATAGAAAAAATTAGCCGTGCATGGTGGCACATGCCTGTAGTCCCAGCTACTCGGGAGGCTGAGGCAGCAGAATTGCT
Organism: Mirza zaza; assembly: GCA_008750895.1. NCBI lineage: Eukaryota > Metazoa > Chordata > Mammalia > Primates > Cheirogaleidae > Mirza > Mirza zaza. Next base: position 4,782 of record VSMD01032296.1, on the reverse strand, counting down.
TGAGCCCAGGAGTTTGAGGTTGCTGTGAGCTAGGCTGACACCATGGCACTCACTCTAGCCTGGGCAACAGAGTGAGACTCTGTCTCAAAAAAAAAAAAAAAAAAAAAAAAGTCTAGACAGGCCAGGCCTGTGGCCCATGCCTGTAATCCTAGCACTTTGGGAGGCCAAGGCAGGAGGATCACTTGAGCCCAAGAGTTCAAGACCAGACTAAGCAACATACCGAATCCCCTGTCTCTACAAAAAATAGAAAAAACTAACCAGGTGTTGTGGCATGGGCCTGTAATCTCAGCTACTGGGAAGGCTGAGGCAAGAGGATCACTTGAGCCCAGGAGTTTGAGGTTGCAGTAAGCTATGATGATGCCACTGCACTCTAGCCTGAACAACAGAGTGAGACTGTCTCAAAACAAACAAACACACAAATAAAAAGTCCAGACAGAAGGATTATCAAAGTCCACACAAATGGTTGCTGTTCAGTGTGCCACTTAATGGCAGATGTCTCCTTCAAAGTCAGATGATTTATGTTTGTTTTTAAGTTTACCTAATTTTGCTAGACAGTTCTTCTCTTGCTGACTCGTTATCCTGGGCAATGCTCCACTCAAACATCATCCCTGCCAAACTACTAAAAGTATTTCCTGTAGAGCAAGTCAAAAGCAGACAAGACAGAATCACATATTCAAAAATATTCAGGTATCTACAACAAGAAAGGGAAATCTAACTAGAAAATTATTTTGAGGCTTTTTTCATTAACAAATAGAAGCACTATCATTAATGAATTAAGATACATTTATGAAGAAGATCCCTGCATGATATAAGTGCTATTGCTACACAAGCTTTCTGAAAGTAAAAAGACTCAAGCTGATAAACTGCTTGACAAAAGTTGTGTCATATTCTTTCTGTTCCTATGTAAAAGCCACCTTATGATTGACAGGCATCCTTAATCCTGGTCCCTTCAACAAAAATTTGTATAGAAACTAGATTCCATGGCCGGGCACAGTGGCTCAGGCCTGTAATCCTAGCACTCTGGGAGGCCGAGGTGGGAGGACTGCTTGAGCTCAGGACTTTGAGACCAGCCTGAGCAAAAGCAAGACCCTCTCTCTACTAAAAATAGAAAGAAATTAGCTGGGCAACTAAAAATATATAGAAAAAAATTAGCTGGACATGGTGGCACATGCCTGTAGTCCCAGCTACTCGGTAGGCTGAGGCAGGAGGATCCCTTGAGCCCAGGAGTTTGAGGTTGCTGTGAGCTAGGCTGATGCCACGCACAGCACTCTAGCCCAGGCAACAGAGTGACACTCTGTCTCAAAAAAAAAAAAAAAAAAAAGAAAAAGAAAAGCAAAGAAAAGAAAAGAAACTAGATCCCAGAAGAGTTCATTTTTCAGATTTAAAGAAATTACTCTTTACCAACTAGTTTACAAAGCCAATAAGTTTAAGTGTTTCATTGCCTTATCACAGCATTAGCATAGTATACGTATTAAAAGCAATATAAAATCAATCTCAAGAGAGATTAACTTAAAATTATAACTTTTTCACAGGTTTACATTTAATTTTTCTATAAAAAGTGAACTGATCAAAACAGAGCTAGCAATAAATCCAAACAATGATCTTAATTGTCAGTCTAGGAACCATCAGCAGAAGCTCAATGGCAGACTTTGGATATTTAAGAAAAGTTCTGGGCTTGGTGCGGTGGCTCATGCCTGTAATCCTAGCACTCTGGGAGGCCGAGGTGGAGGATCGCTTGAGCTCAGGAGTTTGAGACCAGCCTAAGCAAGAGTGAGACTCCGTCTCTACTAAAAAGAGTAAAAGTTAGCTGGGTGTGGTCATGCATGCCTGTAGTCCCAGCTACTCAGGAGGCTGAGGCAAGAGGATTGCTTGAGCCGAGGAGTTTGAGGTTGCTGTGAGCAAGGCTGACACCCCAGCACTCTAGCCCAGGCAACAGAATGAGACTCTGTCTCAAAAAAAAAGTTCTGAGATAACTAACAATAAAAGTAGAAAAATTTTATGAGACTATATAGCTAATACATTGAATTATACTCAGAATTATTGTCATCTACATAAGCTCCAAATGAGAAAATAAGTATTATTTCCAATCTTCTTTTGTCACTCAAAATTCTATTTCCAAGGGCTAAACATAAAGGAGTATTAATTTATTTTAGGTAATGTTGTTGAATCCCCTAAAGTTCTTTACCTTCAATATCCAATGCCCTCACCATCAGTTCCAGTGGTGAATCATCTACGTAGAGTTCCCGGGTCCGAGACACAATTTCAATGCTGTGTATCACATCAACCTTAACATCACAGCGTAGTTCATGGTCAGTCACTATGATGAACCCAAAAACTGAGTATTTAATTCAACAGGTCATGAATCTATGAAGTATCTCAAATACTCAAAAGCTTATTCTAAAAATTAAGAAAAAAAAGCTAGGCATGGTGGCTCATGTCTGTAATCCCAGCACTTTGGGAGGCTCAGGTAGGAGGACTGCTTGAGGCCAGAAGTTCAAGACAAGCCTGGGCAACATAGCAAGACCCCATCTCTAAAAATTTTTTTTAAAAATTAGCCAGGCATGGTGGTGCTGTAGTCCTAGCTACCTGGGAAGCTGAAGCTGGAGGATTGCTTGAGCCCAAGAATTAAAGGTCGTAGTGAGCTATCATCACATCACTATCCTCCAGCCTGAGTGACAGAATGAGATCCTGTCTCTAAAAAAAGTAAAATCAACTAATTAATAATAAATAAATAAAGACTATGACAGCCGCTTTTACCTGTGGAAGAAAATAGCATAATAATAAGATAGAAGAGCCTCTGTTTATAATCAGAGACACTAGACTAGTGGTTCTCAAAGACTGATCTATGATATTTTTATTCATCCATAGAAAAATGAGAATAAGAATTTAAAAAGTGAGTAATAAAATTAAATTATATTCATTTTAAAGGAATATACTGTATTCTTATATCTTTTGAAGTGTCAAAAATTTTTCTTTTATGAAATAATGGTATTAGTAGATTTTTTTAAATGTTATTTATTTAGGAAAGTAAAATGGTGGCAACCATATGTTAGTCTTATCAACAAACTTTCTCTTTCTCTCTCTTTCTTCTTTTCAATTTTTTTTTTTCTGGACCATGAGATTAAAAATCTTAGGAACAACTGAATTAGATCCAACCAGAGTTCTAGTCCAAATAGAGTTCCAGTCAATATACCCATAATGAAATTCAGAGACACTATTTGAAACAGTGTAGAATAAGAAGGAAATAAAATTGTTTTGTGCTACCTTTTAAATTTTTTATTATTTCTTACACTACTATCTTTTAATAACACTTTCTCCTACCACATTTACCATGTATTCTACAACTATCTACATAGCTGCCCCATTCTGCTGTTGCAACTATACATTTTTAGTTTTAGCTTTATCCACAAACAAACAAAAGCAATGTAACTACCAATTCTCAATTACCCAGAATTACCACTGGACATCAGGGGTAAACTGTCCCTAGCCATGGATTTGCTTTTATAGACTTTTTAAAATCAAAGGAGTTATATTTTAATCTCACTGATAATAAATAAATAAGTAAATAAATATCAAAGGAGAATATTAATCAGATAATACAAGTAAATGCCCCTCAAGAAAAAGGAGGGCTAGGTGTGGTGACTCACACCTATAATCCCAGCACTTTGGGAGGCCAAGGTGGATCGCCTTAGGCCAGGAATTCAAGACCAACCTGGGCAACAACATAGCTAGACCACATATCTAAACTGCATATCTACAAAAAATTTTTTTTAATTAGCTGGGCAGTGCACACTTGTAGTCCTGGCTACTCAGAAGGCTTAGACAGGAGGATCACTGGAGCCCAGGAATTCAAGGTTACAGTGAGCTATGATCATGTATCTCCTGCACTGCAGCCTGGAGCAGGACTCTGTCTCTAAAAAAAAAAAAGCTATGGTGCATCAAAATATACTAATTTTAGGAAATGGTATAGTTTCTTTCTTTCACAAGAAACATTAAATGTTGAATTAATCATCCTGAAACTACTCTTTATATATATATGTGGATTGAACAAATAAGTAAATACTTTGCAGATAATGAGGGTCAGGTTTCTCCCTGTCAGAGAAAGAAGTTAGAATAAACAAGGTGGGAAGGCTAGAATGAACCCTGTGGTGAAAGAGCTGAAGATATCAGTATGAGCTCATGTTTATTTTAATATACATGTAGATAGACAAGATATAGAAATAAATGTAGATATGTGTGTATATGAGCGTTAGCATACATACATACATACATACATACATATGTTTCATAGCTCTGTTTCCTGAGAGGGCCTAGAGGCAGTGACACCCCAGTAGCAACAAACACACTAGCACCCAGGTCCTGGTTTCTAAATATAATTCTTTAACAGGAAGAACCAGGACTCCTTGAAGAAATGGCTGGGCAAGATGAGCCTGGCTTATCTTACAGAACTAAAAACAATGTACAGAAAAATAAATAAATAAATAACAAAAATAAAAAAAGACACCAGCCTGAGCAAGAGCGAGACCCTATCTCTACTAAAAATAGAAAGAAATTAGCCGGACAACTAAAAATTAGAAAAAAATTAGCTGGGCATGGTGGCGTGTGTCTGTAGTCCCAGCTACCCAGGAGGCTGAGGCAAGAGGATCGCTTGAGCCCAGGAGTTGGAGGTTGCTGTGAGCTAGGCTGATGCTGTGGCCCAGGCAACAGAGTGAGACTCAGTTGGAAGGAAGGAAGGAAGGAAGGAAGGAAGGGAGGAAGGGAGGGAGGGAGGGAGGAAGGGAA